>JAJIZL010026004.1:326721-339426 GCA_023969395.1 Amblyomma maculatum
TCCATCCATCCATCAACCAATCCATCCATCCATCCTTCCATCCATCCATCCATCCATCCACCCACCTACCTTCTTTACTTACTTCTCCCGAACCCCATTGGCGCGCCGCCGAAAGATGACGACGAAGACGCTTTCTTGGGACCGGTAAGAGCCAGCAGTTTTGCACAGCAGCAGCGCTTGGGAGTCCAAGTTGAAAGCCCTTGATTTTTACATCGAAGGGAAGAGTGCTTCTGAACCTCCTGCTGAGCCGACTGCATGGTATCTCGGTTTTGCGCGCACGTAGCACAGAATACAAGATAAATATTATTGGCCGCGACTACATCCGACGTTGCTCATTTTGTGAAACAGTGCCGTGACTGTCAGCGACGTCGACGCCCCCAATCAGACAAGATCGCTTAATTAACCCAATAATTCCCCGATGAAGTCTTGCCAACAAATTTTGATATACCTCTTTGACCCTTTTCGAACTTCGTTAGCGGGGAACAAATTGATCATAGTGGAAACCGATTACATGACCCTCCCTGCCCAACAGTACCACAGCAGAATTTGCTAAGTTTTTTGTCGACCGAATTCTACTACGACACGGGACGCCTAAAGAGCTCATCATGCACAGGGGAACTGAAGTTACAGTGGACCTCACGCAGGCCATCCTGCATTGCAGTCAAACGAGCCACCAGAGGACAACTGCCTACAATCCCCAGACGAACGAACTTGCGGATCACCTCAACAAACGCCATCCTGTTCGGAATCTTCGAGTATAACACAGCCGTCCAGGAGACAACCAGAGCGACCCCGTTCAAGATTGTGTACGGCAAGGAGCCCACGACAACCTTCCACGCAATGCTGCCGCACGTAACCGACGACAACTTGGACGTCACCGCTTATCTTCACCGTGCAGAGGAAGCTGGATGGCTTGCCCGGCTGCGCATAAAAGACCAGCAACACACTGACGTCTGATAATGCCAGTTGCGGTGACGCTACGCAGTGTGCAGGCCGGGAGACCAAGTGTGTGTTTTGAAGCCGATACGTCACTGCGGACTGAGCGAAAAGCTCTTTAGGCTGTACTTCTGACTATACAGAGTCCTTCGGCGAAACGGGCCGCTCGACTACGAGGTGATCACCGACGGACCGCCCGTGCACATCCCAAACGCGCCGGGCGCGCCAAGATGTCGTCCATGTTGTGAGCTTCAAATCATATTACGCGCGCTAAAGTAATTTTAATATCTAGTGTAGTAATCCCGATCGCCATCAGCTCACGCGCCAACCCGAAGAGGTAGACGAAGTGGAGCCGGAGTCTTGTTGGCACTGCACTGTTGATTAGAACGCTACCCCCGTCGCTTTGGTTTGCGGACGTCGCTTGCGGTCTTGGTGCTCCTATAAACACCTTACACTAGCATTTTGTTTACCTTCGAGCGTTTATTTCGTAAGCATCTTGTCGATGCCTTTTTAGTTGGGGATTAATATCGGAAGCCATTCAAATCTTTATTATTTCTTTTTTTTTTACAGCCGCTGGGATGCGGCCAATTATTGTGATTCTGACACGCGTATTAATTCTGTTTTCTATGTTTAATCGTTCACGTTGTCGCGAGACGCTGCTTTATTAGTTTATTTGTCGCGCAAGATGCACCCAGATGTGTCTCGAAGATTCTGGTCACTGGCTTATATTTCTGCAGTGCTCTAGAGTGAGCTAGTCACCGTTTGCGGCTTTATCTAGATGTTTCCTCGCCGTTTATAAATTGAGCGTTTGTCGGTATGACGGTGTTATTAGATTGACGACCGCTGAGCACGATTGTTGCTATCCCTGCCGCCGAGTTATTCAGTTCTTTAGCGAGCACAAATCAGCCCAATAAAGAGCTCATTCTTCTGACGATCAAGGCTCCTTATTTGTTTAAGATGGCATTGTCACCACTACATGACTGTTTAGAGGTGGTGATATCTCCATAGGTGGGGCCTTTAATGCCCCGCACGTTATTTCGAGTTAACCACGCACCTGCAATCCTGGCCCCATAACCGATGACTTATTAAGCGGAGCTCAAATAACTGGTAACAATACTTCCTCTTCATTACTCGGGAAGGTTACAGGCACCAGCAATCAACAATTCTAGACCTCACGGTGGGCCGGAGACTCAAGACGTCACCTGGCAGGTAACGAATAAAAGACTGCTCCGCGACCATTACGTTATTCAAATCACTTTACCTAGCTGTGTTAGTCTGCGTGAACGTACAATTACCTACACAGCCTGGAATTCCAGAGAAGAACAAACACGATTAAACAGGCGTAGGTACAAGCCATGCAGGAGAGTTCCACTTTACTTTAGCCCCTTCAGGCAATCGTCACCCTCGCCTACCATTGCAAGAGTCTAAATCAACTATTGGGCACCCTTCGCACTAAGCCCAAATACTATCGCCTGTCAAAGCACGTCATCGAAGTGACGGGAAAGGGTAACGGAACTGCGTTTAACTTTCCACAAATCTATGCAACAAAACAAGTCACACTATCAACACATGCTTAATAAAAAAAAACCTGGCACTAACTCAGAGAACCCTTCGGGCATCAAAATGTTCCAATTCCCACTCTTAAGAAGCATCATTCGCTCCTAGACGTGGATAATTTAACTATCAAACTTCATTGTCTCTATATTCCTCCTCCTCTAACTAGTATTTACTTCCGTACACGGAAGTGTCCATTGCAAACTCCCCGAGCCGTTTACCCCTTTATTTCGATTGAGATTTGGAACAGGCAAAACGGTAGTCAGCTTCAGACGAGGGCCTGACTGCTTACTCACTCAATCGAAACCTCTCCGACCAGGACAAATAAAATTTTCTGAGCCTAATATATTCACAATGGAAGGAAAGCACCCTCTCTACAACTTGTAAACAATCACTAATTGCCCTACTGCCAAAGCCAGGCAAAAACCTCCGCCCAGTCTCTATAACCTCAAGCCTGAGAGAGCAGGGAACGGATTGTGTTCAATCGGCTCGAGGGTCATCTTGAATCTGCAAACTTCTTGCCCTCTCAATATTTGGCTTCCAAAAATGCGTGTTTACCCAGAACCTATTATTATTCCTCACAAGCGTATTTGGCCCTCCACCCTGTTTCCAAGCTACTTCCCAAATCAGCGCCATAATGGCCCTGAAGGTGCATGAGGCATTTGATAACATTGCATACGCTCCTCTATTAAACACTGTAGCGTCTATCGGCTGTGGTCAAAATTTTTACGGCTACCTCACCGCACTTCTCCGCGGCCTCTTAGCAATGTTCCATCTCCCAATTCCTTCTCCGACTCTTTCCCTCTCAGGCATGATACTCCTCAGGACGGTATATTTTTCACCCACCCTTTCTAATCTCGAAATGGCTCTCCTAACTCGTACTTTAGCGTCTATCCCAAACCTAAAACATGTATTCTGTGATGAGGACCTTGCTCTTTGGTGCTTTTTTTTTTTGCTTTCCTGGAGCAGTAGTGGACACGCTATACCAAAGCATAAATGCCGTCACTAGTTATCTTGACAAAGTACGGCTATTTCTCGCACCTGAAAAATCCTAATTTCTTGTAATTTGAAAGCCTCGCTATAAATTCCAACATAATCATCTCTCCCCTATATAACGACAGGCCACCTCATAATTCGCGTATCGTCCTGCTGGATCACTGGACTTCATATCCATAAGATACAACTAATAAGGCCAATGTTTCTACAACTCTTAAAATTTGCAGTCAGCTTACGCATCTAGTCTACCGCACTTTAAATAAGCATGCCGGGCCACGCTAGGATCAAGTCAGGCAGATTGACCATGCATTAACACTCAGCAAAAGTGTCTACACCATTCCGTACTTGTAAACAAAGTCATCTGATTAAGGCTTCAATTGCTACATTACACAAGGCTGCCCTAAACATTCCTGTACATGCGTCCACTGAGCGCCTATACTCTATTGGGCTGTTGTTGCTCCTGAGAGAAATCATTCAGTAGCATCGAGACCGCCTACTGCTGCGTCTTTCGAGCCCAAAAGAAACACATTGTATACGGGAGCAAGTTCACGATCAACTCTTTAGAAGACACGTCGTATCCGCTCTTGAAAAAGGCACAGCTGTTTGGAAGCCATTGATGAGTGCGCTTTTCGCTTCAACATCGGCCTGCTCATTCCCATGGAGGCCGCAGTGGGCAGGAATCCATTGAAACATTATCATGTGGCCTTGCATCTGGGCAGATGTGATGATATCCATAATGTTTAGTGCCAGGGACTGATAGGCAGTGTGGCGTAAGAATTATATGAATATTGCTACAGCAACTTACTGGGCTCAACCAGACGCCCGACACACCCGTCTAAGAAGGCTTGATCGAACATTTAAATTTTATGTTCCGCGTGATATTCCGCGTCATCAGACATGCTTGATACATCGACTTCGTTTAAACGTGGCTTTCACGCGCAAGTACTTACATTTAATTGGACAGATGGACTCACCGGAATGTTTAACTTGTGGCATCCCAGAGACTGTGGACCATGTAATATTGGTGTGCCCAGAGTATGCGAACGAAAGAAATGTGCTAGCTGCTTCCTTGAAGCGTTTAGACAAGAGGCCTCTGTCGGAGGAACTGCTGCTGGGCGCTTGGCAGGACAAGGGGAAGGGCGTCCAGGCAGTGCGCGCTCTTTGCCGTTATTTGAGCGCCAGCGGACTTGATTCACGTTTGTAAAGCAAGCTGCTGTGTCTGTATATATATTTCATATGCCTTCTCCCACATCGTCACCCATCATGACCTTCTTTCTTCTCTCCTTCCCCTTCCCCATTGCAGAGTAGCAGGCCAGATTTGAATTATTCGGGCCAACCTCTCTGCCTTTTCCTTTCAATAAATCCATCTATCTTTCACTATCAACCTCCCGATCATTACCACTTCATCCCCGCTCCTAGACAACCTCAAAATAACTCACATTCTAAAAACCTTTGCAGCCGATACAAACCTATACAGACGTTCTGTTGGCGTTTTCAATCATGGTAATCAAATTGATTTGATGATCGTCTACACAGAGGTGTCACGAACTAACGGCAAAGACCCTGCTAACGGATTTTATAGGTGCAGAGAGATACACATTCCCTCAGTGCTTAGATGGATACTCCTCCTACGGCGACTCTAGAGTCTTTAACGATAGTCGCGAGTGGTGTTCAACCTTAACCCTTCAGGGTATAACATTATACTGATTCAATACAGGCTGTACGCCCCATTCATACTGACCGCATTCCTGAAGAACTACATGAGGAATTACAGAGTTCTTACGAAACTACTACCCGCACTTTCACACTGAAGTGAATTCCTTGTCATGCTGGAACCCCTGGCAATGACGAAATCCATTGCCTCGCCCGTGAACTCCAACACCGGGCGCATGAGATTCCCTGCCCTTGTCAACCAACGTGGAACGCTACTCTTCCCTACAAAACTACTCATCACTATGCCAACAATAGACTACCTATTCCTACCCTTCCTATTCCAGATAAATCCTTTACAATCACGCAAATATCCATTCTCGACAGATACCTAAACACACTCCCTACCGCTGCCCGATTGTTTCTCTACCGCATCGGACATTATTTTGCATTCCCGAATTGTGCTGAGCCTTATGCTAACTTAGAACACTCCACGTTTTTCTGCCCTGTTGCCATTGAGACACAATTGTGTTTCATCATTCTTTCCCGCTGTGGCGGGCTTGGTTAGCCGCTGACTAGCTGAGAGATCAGTTGGCTTGGGTAACCCTGACCCAGGAATTACTCGGCGCTTAGTAATGGTTTTTATTTATGTTGTTTCCTTCTCCACCTGACTGCAGATCAGATAATTCTGCGTACCTGAAACTATCTGTCGTTGTTGCGCGGCAACTACTCTTCCAACAGGTAAGAAGATTGAAATAAGGAAGGGCTTTATGCAAGGAGATAAGATATCTTTAGTATCATTCGCCAATTGTTCAGTAGAAGTGCTTCGAGAGCTAGATAGGAGCGCTTACCTAAAAAGCATATTTTTGAACCTTAGATCTGCAACTGACATTACGTTGATGAGTAGCTGTGGTAAAAAATTATAAAATGCAAATAGCCTAAGCATTCAAAGTCAAATGTAGTAATATAGGGGAGACTAAAGGAATATTCTACAGCTGTGGAAAGCAAAAGCAGTTTGTCACCTGCAGCCAGTTGATGGAAGTGCTAAAAGATTAGTCTGCTTAGGACAGGTACTAGTGGTTAATACAAATCCTGAATGTAAACAGTTATAAAAGTATTAGGGCGGACACTGAAGCGGCGCCTTTATTGGTATTGTGCTACAGAATAGAGAAAAAGCCCATCTAAAACGTTCCACTTCAACCAAGGCGTTTTAATGTGCCTGTGTGGTCTGGGGGTAGAGCGCCTCAGTTGACGTCCAAAACCACAGGGAAGGTGGTTCTTATTCTACCCTCCTCATTGAAATGAGCCTCGCGGTTAGGGAGATGGCGCCAATTTCATGAAATCATGTGGTCTGATTAAGTAACGGAAGCTATCTAAACGTCACTGTTCAGCCACGTTGCTCTTGGCTATCACTTGCCAACTTATGCTCGCTCATGTAAAAGCTATTTTCCGTAAGTTTCTGAGAAAAGAGCACGAAAATAAAGATGCTGATGCAACATTTTGAAAAAGGGAATTACGCGACTTCAGCTGTGGTTGTTGGTTCCAGGGAACAGTTATAGAAGATCGGCTAGTTATTATGCACAAACTTGAAAAGTTACAAAAACAGCAATCAGCCTTGCGCGTAGTGTGTCATTCCTTAGGTTTCGCAATTTATATAAGATCTGCTTCGCAGCTTGTGAGTTTTCTGCGTCGGAACGTAGCCATTGCAAAAAGATGACGATATAGCTCTTTAACTAAACTGCATCTTGGGTACTTTAGCACGTTCTCGTTTCTCAAACGTTAACCGCGATGCAGACACCAAAGAAACGCTTACACACAGGGGAGACTCGCGCATAGCTGCATAGTGCATATGTTCGTAACAACGTTCGTCGCTTGTTTTGCGTTTAACATTTGATAACCCGAGTTCTTGCTACCAAAAAACTAAATATGCTAAGCAACCTTTGTTTTATTTCAAAACACCAGAAGAAGTGTCTTCTAATTTGAATATCATTTTACGTTCTTTCGTTTTGCTCGACTTTAAAATAGCTACCTCCTTGTCTCAAAATATCCCCTAATGTCACAAGGATAATCTCCACTTTGAAGGCTGCATAATTACGCCCATTTACATGTAATATGTATTTCTGGATAAAGTTGAGAAACCTAAAAATCGCACAGAAAATTTCTGCGTGCCATACTTTACTAGCCTGATTACCCAGAACCTTTTGTTGCAAGACGATAGTGTCAATAGCCTTGAAACACACAAGGCTATTGACACTATTACGGAAGATAGCTTGAACATAAGCGTTAATTATGAACGCTCGTAATTCTCTTCAATCGACGCTGAAAATTTATTTCGTTAAAATACGATGCAATATTCTTTTAAATGAGGTGAAATATGGACCATATGCAGAAAGGCAAGAAAGATTTCGCGAAACCAGAGACAGGCAAGGGGATGCATAAACTTCGTTTTGCGGTCATGATTCGACAGTTTCTATGGCTCCCGTTCGCAGCTACTACTGCGTTTACTTTATGGCGTACACATTGTTCATCTCTCTTATTTAACAATTCCTTGAATGGTGCTTTTATTATCGCGCAAGCTCTTATTAGCCCACAGTCTTCAGCTATGACGATACCCAACTCCCTGCTGTAAACGGCCATCCTAGAAAAATATTAACACACGCTCTAACCCATACATGAGAACGTGCCTGCGTCGCCAAGGACAAGTGCGCCTTACTCCATCCATCAATGTAAGCTTGGCACCTATCGCACCGTCCCACAGCAAATACACAACTCAAGTTGGCAGTTCCACCCACATTTTTGATATTGTGTTATCTTTACATCACCGAGACCCACAGATGGAGAGCCGCCATTGCATGTAACCTGTGATGTACTGCCATGTCCGCTGTTTTCTGCTCGCAAAGCTGACGCGAGAATTTTTTGCATAAGGGGGCAGTTAACGCGCTAGGATGAAAGTTCACAACATGATTGTGGTAGAAGGTAGTGCGACATTTGTGTGCAGTAGTTCTGGCAATTGGACTTGAGGCTTACCACTTAAATAACACAGAGACGCCGAATTTTGGCGGAACTTGGCCGAATATGAGGCCAAGCGCGGTATCTACCTTTCTGCGCTCCTTCCACATAGCTGCTTCTCTAACAGAACTTTTCGCAGAAGGCGCTGATCATTAGCCTATCCCTGAAGGAGACTTATTTATTGCTTTCCTTCGAACTGTTCGTTGATTTCTGGTTTAGTTTGGTTTATGGGGTTTAACGTCCCAAGGCAACTCAGGCTATGAGAGACGCCGTAGTGGAGGATGCCGGCAATTTCGACTACCTAGGGATCTTTAACGTGCACTAAAAACGCACAGCACACGAGCGCCTTGCTTGTCGCCTCCATCGAAAAGCGACCGCCGGGGCCGGGATGCCATTCCGCTTCCTTGGGAACAGTAGTCGAGCGCCGTAATCACTTCGAAACCACGGCGGGGTGTTTATTTCTGTCTTCTTCGCCTTTTTGATTGCGATCTATGTACAATATCAATGAGCCTCGTTCGCCTAATCGGTCCCGGCGTGCTTTTATATGCCTTATTAGCTCTTCTTTTCTGTGCCCGTTACTGGACCGAGACAGTGAGTGCTATATATTGAAAAAGACGTCATGACCTGCGGCTATAACCAACCAATAGCTGCCATCAGTGTCGGGAACCAGCTGTATGTTAAGCGATAGATAAGAACATTCCTTCCACAATCGAGCCAATTTGGCGCTATTTCCTTCATCGAGATTGCATTGTGCTAGGGGGCGCAAAATCATCGAATGTATAGTCTTCTTTGCGTTAGTCTCACTCTCTTAGATCTTCGGTCATGCCTGCGTGAAACCCACAGTGCCCGTACCGTACAAGCGAGGAGACCGATTTTTCTGAACCTTCATAGACAAATATATTGGCGCAGGAAGTAGAGAGGCTCGCAGTTGTGAGCTGGGGAGATTTTTCTACAGAATATAATTCACAAGGCGCGAAATCCCGCCGGGGTGGCGGAGTGGTTACGGCGCTCTACTACTGTTCCCAAGGACGCGGGATCGACTCCCGGCCTCGGCGGCCGCTTTTCGATGGAGGCGAAAAGCAAGGCGCCAGTGTGCTGTGCGATGTCAGTGCACGTTAAAGAACCCCAGGTGGTCGAAATTTCCGGAGTCCTCCACTACAGCGTCTCTCATAGCCTGAGTCGCTTTGGGACGTTAAACCCCACAAACCAACCAACAAGGCGCGAAAACTGAGTAGGGGCGTGTGAAGATGTCCTTTATTCTAGATATTTCCCGCACATATCACACGAGCACCTGATTGATAGTTCTCGCCATGTTAGCACCTTACTGAACTGAAATATCTGCTGGATAAAGAAAAGTGGTCTGGAGATAACCTAGTAAGCACGCCGCTTTTCTTAAACCATGAATAAGATTACAAATCTATCTAGTAACCTGAAGTTTTCTTAAACCCACAAACGGAATGATGAAGCCTTAATGTGGTTGTTGTGAGCGCTACCATTCTATCCAGCAGTTCTTGCTCCTATCTCGCATTCTTTATACGTACTCTTTATATTAAAGACATACCGCACGGTAGTGCGGCCCGCGGCGTACATTGTGAGCAGTGCAGGGTGCGCTTGAAATATTTCCACTACAGCGGCTGTGCATATGTATTCACCACATAACCGTTGGAAAGGGCGCGCACCTGCGAAAATGGCTACGTCCGTGAACAGTAGTTTGCAAACAGCGAACGAAAACATATTTTTACTAACGTATTTGCGGCTCACTTGTTAAGGTTTTGGTGCGGTAACATATGAATAGTCTAGTATAGTTTCGGTTGATAACCTATGACGATCAGCTGCAAGAGTACAAAGGTTTTAATTGAATATGTATTGTGTTTTCGTTTTTGTCATGACGGGATGCAGTATATATATGAGTGTCGTTCACTGGTTTTCAGCGCGGAACAAGCGGATAAATATGGTAAGCATCTCTTCTAGCTCCGCAGTAACTTTTCTTGTGGCCTGTGGCCTGCAATTATCAGAATTCAATCATCATCATCATCAGCCTGATTATACCCACTGCAGGGCGAAGGCCTCTCCCATATTTCTCCACTTAACCCGGTTCTGTGCTAGCTGCATCCACTTGACCCCTGCGAACTTCTTAATCTCATCCGCCCACCTAACGTTCTGCCGCCCCCTGCTACGCTTTCCTTCCCTTGGAATCCAGTTTGTTACCCTAAGCGACCATCGGTTATCCTCTCTTCGCACTACATGTCCTGTCCATTTCTTCTTCTTAATTTCCGCTAGAATGTTGGTAACTTGAGTTATTTCTCTGACCCACTCTGCACGCTTCCTATCTCTTAATGTTACCCCTACCATTTTCCGCTCCATAGCCCTCTGAGTTGTCCTCAACTTAAGTAGAACTTGCCTGTACTCACCTATGGGGCTGAAACGTGGAGGCTAACCAACAGAATTCAATATATGACATTAAAAGAACCCCCTTGAACTCTTGACGAGAAGAGAGGACGTGGTCTCTGTCCATACACTGCTCTTTCCTCCAAAAACCACTCTAAGAAAAATGCACGCAATTGCCTTGACACCCACTCACTCATCAGTGTACATTATCAGGTTGTAAACTAAGCAACCATGGATTTGAGAAGAATTTCGGTCGCTGCCGTTTTCTCTTAAAGGGTCGTTATTACGCAGAATGCTATGTCAAAGCAGTGCTGCCTACTTGGATTGCTATTTTGACGTATTAAGGTAGAGTAAGAACCAACATTGCAGTGCACTTGGATTCCGAGTCAAGCGCGCTATTCCTGGGCCACAGCATGTCCATTTACTGTGCCTTTTAGTTAACTTATGGTTACATTTCCATGTAAGTGAAAACACGTGCTGAGACCCGCATAGTCGATAAATCCTAGAGCCGGTAGCGGCATCATCGAACAACGTCCGGTCCGAGAGTGAGTCTGTGGGCTTGGTTTTTATCAGCCTTGTCGACGAATTTTGTCATGCCCAACTTCTACCGCCCCACTGGAAAATTCACTGAAGAAATTCGCGAGTTGCTACGAACAGGTGAGGGTGTCTTTCCGTATTAGCATTTCGGGCGAAACTTGCCGACCACCTGGGGTGTGTGCGCCAAGCCATCGTACGGCTTCGCGAAGAATGACATCATAGTTCAGGGCCACAATACATGACAGAACATAACAAGGGTCGCAATTGTGCCGCAAGAAAATTTTGCTTTGGGCGCTTCGCAGGAATGGACACCAAATTCCGCAAAATCCCGTTTCTAGCATTCATCGTCCCAGCTCTTGAGGTTTCAGTGTTGCTCAATCTACAAACAATTCGTAACTCAAGACATTATTCGATGTTCGTGCTTCGCATCCGCGTAAACTAAAAGCACGTCTGCTAGGAACTTGAATGGAGGTTTGGTTGGTCCCTGCCTTTAAGGATCGCAGGAAGTATTCTTATTCGAAACATGCGACTTATTCGAAACGCATATCACTATAACCCTTCAGAAAAGGCCCCATCTATTTAGGTAATCACGACGCGTGAGCACGGTGGTGCAGAACGATTTGTAGCACAAGAAATTTTGCAGCTTCGTTAGTTGTTCCACTAGGAAGAGCAGCGGTCCCTTCATACTCAGTCAGGTAGTCTGTGGTGACTGGGATGAATGTGGTGACTGTGATCAAAGGCGGTGCCAAGAATTCTATCGCACCGCTTCTGAATTCGTATATTACCACCCTCTTTCTATAGAGAGCACGTTTTTCGATTCCTTTCCTACTGCTTTGTAAATGAAAAGTGGCACCAGTGATATGCGCAAAACATCTCCAGTAAAGAGAAAAGATCTGCAGAACGAGACCCTGCACAACTTTATTTGCAGTGCATTCTTGACCAGCGGTAATCGATAGGTAGTAGAATCTAGATGGTGAGTCCACTAATTACGGTATCTTGCAGCGAAAACTGCATTAGTATCATTATTGTCAATTGACAATTTTTTTTTTATAATTGTCTGTCTCTCTTCCGTCTGCCTGCAGGGCCGTGCCAACGAGGGCTGCTGCCAATTTAAGTAGCACTTCGATATGGTTTGGACACCAGATTCCTTGGGTTAGATTCCTATTTACTATTGCTAGGTCTAGCAGGCGGGGTCAAACTGCTTGCTTAAAACCTGGTTCCTTATCGTTTTCGGGCAGACTTTCACATAGCATGGAATCGTATACGCTTGAATCCTTAGGAGTGTGTTAAGCCAAAAGTGAAGTAGAAGCCAAAGAACTAGTGTACTGAGGTCGACGTTGGCCTAACCACGCTACACCGGTCGCCATTTCAAGGCGAAAGCCCTAAATTGCGCATACTCGCAGCCATTATCCCATCTGTCCGGCTACGAACATGTCCCAGATTAACTAGTAGTATGATTGAAAAATGCACTGTCCTAAAACGACGATGACTACAGACGTAAAGAACAGGGAAGCGCATACTCACAACTAAGTTTATTTTAACAGAGACGAAATATATACAGAGAAACAAACATATGTGTCTGCGAGGACCGCCAGACAGCTAAAAATGTTTATCATGGGACGGTAATGCGCCGAG
>JAJIZL010026005.1:0-19809 GCA_023969395.1 Amblyomma maculatum
ACCAGCTGTGGTTTTCGAAGCATGGTAGCACTGATTCAAAAGTCAGATCCAGAACTTGCCCCGAAGATACATTTGGTGGTTTATACCCTGAAAATCTATGGCGTACCGGACCATTAGTACCTCGCTTGAAGACAGTCCCTTAGCGGTGACCTCTAGCCATACAGAGAGCCAGATGATACCTGTTTGAACGGGGCGAAGTTAGCGCTCTACTTTAAAGAAAAATGAAGCCAGCATCGCAGGCCAGCAGTCATGTTAGCTCATCATAGTTGGCTTAGCTCAATAAGAGGTTACCCTCAGCTAATGCTTGTGAATGAAAACCGCATTTGTTCAGCCAATGCCTCTAAGTTAAGCTAATCCTCATTAGCCGTCAAGCACACCTTGCCCGCAGCGCTGCCTCTTTCTCGCTGGGCAACCAGTCATATAATATTAATGCGGATTTTACAAAATGAAGTAAAATACCGCCATGCGCTTCCTTTCCAGTTCTAAAAAAAATTGTGCTTTCGCATTTAATATTGGTTTCTGAATAACCAGGGGACTACAAGTTTTGCTGCTCAGGATGTTGGCAAGACAAATGGCATAACAGACTAGCGTACACCTTTTCCATGGTGCGTGATTAGACGTGGCAAAAGCGGTTGCACCAGCAAAAGTGTTCTGCCTGAAAAATATCAACATCATTTCCTGAGAGTGGACTGTTTTTCGATCAGCCAAATTCCATGTTCAATAATCATGTGCCTAAGCAAAAAGAACGGCTCTCTGCGTGGATCCAGAAAAAACTACGCTTAAGAATTTTGTTTTCGCGTGAAACATTGTTCTTTTTGATGCTCTGTTATATGGACGCTGAAGAGAACTGCACATAAATATTTTCTTATGTAGAGCTGGTAATCTCACCACTTGTATCCGTGGAACCCGTTTGCAAAGCCAATAGATGTAATTATAAGCAAGAAAACCTGACGTAGCAATCTTTTTACCGGTTGATTGAAATTCCTGGATCACCTATCAGATGTAAATGTAAAACACACTTCATAAAATTTGTATCTAGATAACAATATTGTTTACAAAATCACCCGGCGACGTAAACACTTCTTGCTGGCTTGTGCTTATATTCGAAACTTAAAAGCTTGGTTACGGGTCTAAACGCTTCCTTCAAAATTATGATGAGGCAATGTAATAATTCAGTCCAATTTGTATTCGTGTGGAGTGCCGCACTAAAATAAGTACAAGCATAAATGCACCACACAGATGTCCAGATGTCATGCAATAAATGGACCCTTTTGTTCTAACGTCAGCAGCGAGAATGCCAGGGAGGAAACCGATTTATTCTGTGCTGACCTCCATATATATATATATATATATATACTTAGTTCTTACGTCCCATGAGTCGGACTTAGCGGTCGTCACCGCATCTATACATGCCGGCGCTTTAGCCGACGTGCTGCGTTATCACACTCCTTCCCGCTAGATCAAGTAACACGCTGTCGCTCCAATATCCTCGCGTCGAAACCCGTCTGACTGCCTGCGCACGTGAGTACATCTACGTAGCACTGTCTGCTCCTCCTGTCTGGTCGGCGTTGGTGCGTTGGACAAGAGAGCCACCAAATCCTGTGATGCAGGCTCAGGTTAGGTTACGATGTCCGGCACCAGAGCTGCGCCACTGATTGGCTCCGATAGAAACAGTGACGATGGGTTCAATCCATGTCGGGATGGTGACACCTCTTCCTGTTGGGTCGGCTTGACACCCACATCAGAGCGCTGTGGAGTCGAGCTGGGATCGGCGTGCAGAGGACGCAGGTAATCGGCATGCGTGAAGCCAAGTTCATCGCGCACTTTCACCTCTTATGTCTCGGCGCTCACAGCCTGGAACACAACACCTTCTTCCCAGGCGACACACTTACCCCGCACAGTTTTCACAAAAACACGGTCGCCCACCACAAACGCGCGCTCTTACCCACGAACCAAATCGCGCTCCGCCTTCAATTGCTCCTGTTTCTGCTGCATGGTCTTTGCGAAATTTGGCTTCAGATGAGAAATTTTTATGCGTGGCTGGCGCTTTTAAAAAAACGACGTGTCGATTCGATCCGTTTTGTAAATACGTCTGAAAGCGGTGGAAGAATCAAATTTCACAAAAGAGTAAACATTGAACGACTGAAATAAAATGGACGCAGTTTTAAATATCCGAACGTACGAAATGTTTAGTGAAAGTAATAATTTCACGCGCATCACTCCTGAAAATTTAAACGTATGCATAACTTCGGACGTTGTGCATACGCATAACGTACGCATAACTTCATCGGACTGCGCAAACAGAAGTGCATAATCCGTTATGCTTTATAATTTGCAGTACTATGTACCGAGCAGGCTCAAGCTGCTCGACCCAGATAAGGAGTGGGTGATATTTCTCAGCAATCTGAGGCTGTGAAAGCGTTAGCAGATTTCCGCATCCTTTGCTGCACGCTAGTAGCTTATTTTCATTGTCGCCGGTATCGCATGAGCGCCTGCAGCGCGGCAAGTGATGAGTGGTTGAAGCGAGTGCATGGGAAAAGCGTGCCGTCGGCACCCTCTTGCGCTCATTTCTAGACGAGCCGCCAAAAACGTTTTTTCATAAAGTAACATAAACGACGAAAAGCCACACTCCCCATAGGGCTGACACATCAGAGTTCAGTTCTAAGCTCAGCCGTTGGCGACGCGCGCCAGCCTCACAGGGGCAATCTCAGTGGCCACGTATTTCCTTCCTTTTTTTTTTCTTATGCGTTGTGTACTTGCATACAGGCGATTGCACTGATTTGCCGATTACATCTTATAAAGTAAGTAGAGCAGGAAAAATTCCGCAACCGCCGAAGCTTCGCAGCCACGGCCGCTCATTTCCTTGTGATTTGGTAAAGAGATGGATAAAACTGAACCCTGTGAATCTGGCAACGGCGGCTCATGCCACCTAGCCCTGACAGTCAATATATTTTGCGCAAATTTGAGTCTGGATTTCAGCCACCTAATATTTTTGTTTGAGCATTTCTGTGTAAATAGCCTATTTTTCTTCCACAGTCTGTAAACCAAGAATCACGTACTGTAGGTGCGAGGCCCTATGGCGGAGTCGTGGAACTTCGAGCTTAGCCGCGAATAGGTGCGACTTTTCCCATTTTAAAGTTATCCTACTCTATGGATTCGCTTCAGTCATTGAGAATGCACAATTGTGGCAGAGCTTTAAAACGTAGCGGATGAATGCACTAATCGTGGCGTGGTCAACCGCCTATAGCACGCTACCACGTGTATTACATTTTGCTTCAGGTGGTGGCATTTTTGTTGGATAAAGAGCGATATCCTAAGTTACATGGTAGGAAGCGCCTGGTCACCTGTGCGGTTTAATGCCCATTTTAAATATAAGGAGTTCTGTGAAGCATCCCAGTCGAAAAAAACTACAGAACTGTGTCAAAAATACGACAAAATATTCTCTAGTTCAGTCGTAAACGCCAGATTTTTCTGTAGTTGTGTAGTATTTTCTGTAGGTCTGTAGTTTTTCTGTAGTATATTTCTGTTGTCTGTAGTTCTGTAGCACATTTCTGTTGTAACTACAGGAATTTCTGATGTTACTACAGAACGCTTTGTTGTCACAACAGGTTTTCCGTCAAAAACCGCACATAAATTTTGTTGTAACAACAAAAAAGTTTCTGTAGTTTTTTCCGACTCGGATAAAAGGAAAAAAAAAACTACAATGAACTTTAGATAAACGCTAAGGACTCTTGTCTGATTTCAGTTCGGAATAAAGCTTAGCTGTTGTTTTTTCGCGTTGATCCTAGTTTGAATACACTTTGTAACAAAGCAATTTAATAATAGGTAGAATTCAGCGAGCTGTTTTTCCGTAGCCCCTAAATTTCCTATCCTCACAGTACTTCCTTTTCAGCGACAAACCCTCAAAATCATGCATTGGCTATTGCGCGAATTTTTAGCTATGCTAGACAGAGGTTTTTACTACCTGCTGGTTTAACTTCCGAGCGGACTATGTGCGCAACGTCTCCACAACAACACTAATATATTATGTCCGGGATTAAGGCACAGGTTTCTGACCTGACGAGAAGCCAACTCTCTAAGCATTGTCTCCCGCTCCGAGAGACAATATCACAGTGACAAACATGTAGTGCTTCGGGCCTCTTTAGGGATGCGAAGCAGATGCGCCTTTCCACGTTTCTGATTCGTATATTCGTAATATATTAGATAAAATTATAAACCACGAGACGAACATATACAGTAGCAGTAGCATTATAACGTGCTGAAGCCTCTCTGCTAAGAGATCCTCTCATGCAGAGTGCAAAACGCAAGCCGCTGTATGTACAATGTCAGCTCAATTACTCTACATATACTTACCTTATAGTAAGGAAATTCCGCTTATCGGCATGGCTGTCGCCTTAATCCTGTTATCATTCTGGGGTCTAGGTCATGCTTATCGCTCGACGCCTGCTGATGAAAACTGCATATTAATAATTAATGATTAATTATATTAGCGCTCGAAAATGACGAAATGGTGAAGTACATGATAATCAACCGAATGATCAGAATATTTTAGCTCTACGTGTAATTATCTATTTGGCCTCATACGTAAACACGCAGTTGGGATATATTGGGTAAATAGACGTCGATCGCTTTCTCATCGCTACATTAGGCTATTCTCACGACAGGCGAAGACATAACAAGCTATGCACGTTTTTTATTCAGAAGTGAGATCTCAAGCCATTCTTAATAGCATATCTTACATAGATATCCGGAAGATAAAAAATATTTTACGAAAGGAATGTGAATATATCCATACCTAATTGCCCACCAAACATAACTATATACAGATCCTTGAAAGAGAAACTGGCCACCTACTTACCTGCCTAAGCTAATGGTGACTTAGGAGCGCAGCATGTTTTGACGTATTTAACTTCGTTTGAATTGGCTTTGCTGAGGTTACCTTGGTCTTATTTTTATGTGCTTCTTTGGCTTTTACGTGACCGGTTTTCTTCCTATTTGCTCCGTCGGAGATTGTATTCCGAGGATTCACCCAGAACGACTAAACAGCACTGAGAAGCGGTCGGAGCTAGGCCCGAAACTTATGATTCTTTAAGCAGAGGCTGTTGTGGAGAACGAATCTCGCGTGGTGCAGCCTTAGGCCAGATAAATGGTTTAAAAGAACTTTTAGATGGGCTAGATGGTTTTCAGCTTCAGACGGCATTCTTTTTGCACTAAGAATGCCGTCTGAAGTTGAAAACCATTAAGCCCGTCTTCCCTACTTTTCTCTCGTGTGCGCGTGTGTTTTTTTGCTCTAAGAATGCCGTCTGCGGCCAGATATAACTGATTTTCCTAAAGTGACATATTTAGAGCTAACAATAAGAGTTTATAACACGATAACAGATATGATAAGATAAGATTATAAGACGACACTGAACTCATTACCATGGTTTTGTCGGGGTGAGTAGGATGATGTGAACAGCAAACTACTACAGCACATTTTGCAAGGTAGAAGCGATATGCGTTGCTAACTTTGTATAACAGACGTAGAGGTAAGATACAAACTATTCACGTTTACTGTTTAAGGGCCTTTGAAGGGAAAGATGTCTTCAGGAATTATCTCGCTACGCGTCACTGATACGCATAAAGGTATTTCTGCTATGGGGATGTCTTCATGCAAAAAAAAAAAACAATAATCAGTAGAAGGTAAAGCAGGCCTCTTTACATTCATATTGCTGTACACAGCTCACTTTTTCCGTTACTTACAAAATCAAAAAATGCTGATTTTGCAGCTGAACTTGTAACGCACTACTTTACAATAAAACCCTCATTCGGCGCCATGTACAAGTGAATGGAATGTGCGTAATATATAGTTTCTAGAAAAGGAAGCCGCTTATATGGTGAATGTGATGCTGCAGATATGATATTCATCATTAACACAAGCTCACTATGTGTCCCATTGTGCGATTCGTGTAAATCAGTGCATTAAACAAAAGCGATTAGAAATACAATCACCATTATCGTTCTGCAAACAAAAGCAGATTGAATTTCAGACGTAGTCATGAAAAATTGTCTTCATTTACTCTTAAGCGAAAGTGTGCATAAGGGCTCATTTTGTCTAGCACCACTGATTTACGACTGTTCCTGGTATAATTAGCAGATAAGAACAGCTGCTTTCATCATTTCTTCATAGACGCTTCCACGTTGCAAAAAGTTTTGCAAAGCTCTGATGCACACACAAATATCGAAATTTCCTTTCTGCCGTATGATTAATAAGGACCTTTTGCCCTTGGCAACGACAGGGTCAACAGTCTTTGTTTGTCAGGATTAATCAGATGCTAACATAAAGCCCCGCTCATGCGTTCATTAAGGAACACCGGCGAAAAGGCAATCTTAGCGTTAGTTTGCCTTTGGAATTAGTTCAACGTAGGCTCGCAACATAGACCTTGTCAACGGAGAGCGTGGAAATTTCTCTTAAGCTTCGGTATCCACATTTCAACTCAGCTTAATATAAATTGAAGAATGACCCATTTTCTATATAATTTATTTTGCATTGTGATCGAAATAAATTTTTTGAATAAGGTTGATAATGGAGGTGGTTGAGCACTTAGCACAATTGTTTGAAATGATTAGAGCTAAACGTACAAGAGTAGATTGAAAGTAGACGTGTACGCACTTGATCTTTTGACTAGCTTGGAGCGTAGGATGTAAACGCAGGATGCCCACGTGCTGGTCCTAAAGGACACGAGACAAGATATTAGTTATTTATGACTTTGCTTATTCTAAGCCAACAAAAAGTTCAATCGTGTACTGTAGCACGACAAAAGATATCGAAAAATTGGGAAGACGGAAGTTCGAGTTCAGCCTTAAGGAGAAAGTATCATTGCTGAAAGTGGATAGCCTGGTATCCTTTCTGGGATCATTCCGATCTCGATCACAGTGGAGTTCCTAAAATCAGCCACTGAAAATGCAGTATTAAAAAGGGAAAATCAAAGAACAAGTTCGGTCGGTAGTCATCCGTACGTACACGGAACATCCCGTGGCCAGAATAAAATCCTAGCTGGACATGATAGCCCTGTTTTTTTCACAGCACGAAAAGCTATCAGAGCTATGCGTAATCACGAGCCGCGAAGTTATGTCTCCAATGGGCCAAGGTCAACTGTCAAGGACGAGAAGCGCTTCATCGAGTGTGTACAGCACGCATATTTGCTGCATACCGCTTGCCCGCGGAATGCAGTATGTCCTACAAACTGGCTAATGCAGTAACAAAAGTTTAGGGAAGCATATTTACAAGTGCGGTCTTATACAATCCAAGTGTAGCTGGAAACGCGCTGCTGTTATTCCAAAAATTATGGGCTTCTATTTGATAGCACTTTTACTACATTACTTGCAAGAAGCAAGATGGAAATTTATATAATAGAACATTTCACATGTAGCTGTTCTTTTTGTTCAAATCAACCTACCAATCAAGAATTCTTTTACTTGCTTCGTGCTTAGTTCTGCCGGAGCCAAGAAATATGTTAGCGAAGTTTCGGTTTCATGTGAAAACATTCAACATGGTTCCATATTCTGATATCCTGTGGTGCGTCCATGGCCTGAATTGCTCTTGTTTTTTATTTCCATTTGCGTTGCTTAATTTTACGCACCTGTTGTTTTTTGCGGATTTTAACCTCGCGGCACATGTCTGTCTTTGTGTAAATAGGAGAAGCATTTTGTTACTAGACAACACTCAGTTCGTGCTTCGCCATGTCTGTATTCTGTTTATTCCGCATTGAAAAGCCTTCAGCGTGCCAAATGCAGCTTACACAATATATTTTTATTTTAATATAGCTTCTCTGCAGTCGCTGTCCGAGAGGATAGCACTGGCTTGTCTTAGGATACGTGTCGCTCCAGGAGTGGTCATACAGCAGATAAACACTGGGTGACACATCGCTGTCCTTACAGGAGTCATCTATTGGGCTCCTGAAGCATATAGCATGCTCAAACGACTAACGCTTATTATTACTTTAAAGTTGTGACGAGAATGAACGCTAAGCCCGGCCGAAATATTCAAAAAAGCTCACATAACGGTCGTATACTCCTTCAAACTTCTTAGCAGTTTACCGCTAAAGATTTCCTGAGTTCTCTCGGCAAACGAAAGGGCAAACTAAGAGTAAGGAGAGATATTGTCCGCTGCTTTGCACTCCAGATCAAAATAACTAGATATTTAGGGGGAGCAGGGAATAAAAGAAAATCGACTGTGCTAGAGGATTCAGTTCTGCTCAACCTCCAATTGTAACTGATAGCTTCAAGTTGGCAGCTCTTGCCAAATCCGCCATGTCACGGGGGCTTGCGACGTCATTAAATCATGCTACTAATCTCTGGTCGGCCATGCAAGGTGTCAGCTGCGACCGGTCAAGTCGGCGAGAGTGATTTTCACACACAACGTCGACAACCTAACTCCGTATTTTCTGGAGAAGGGGGCCTTTAACTCAGTCGTGTTGATATACCCGCCGTCTCGCGTCTACTAATAAACCCATCTAGACATGCCTTTGCTGACACAGTGTCTACAGCACATTTTATAATTGGAATTTGTAGTACATACGAGCCTAAGGAGGAATAGAGCACTCGTGCTCAGAAGGTCAATGCTTGGGATTTCCTTTTCTTGCGTTTACGTTCCCTCATGATATTCGCAGTGACGCAGGACGCGTCCTGACCACACTTCCGCAGCGAAACTTTACCCATGTATTTTGTTGCACGAAACGACATGCATGGTTTAGTAACATGTGCTTCATTCGTAAAAAAAGGAGTAAGCGTTAGGTTAACCGCGGCTCTTTAAGTGCGTCGGATGGCTACTGAAACAAAGCGAAGGTGAGAACGTTCGATGTAACTAGCCTTAGCATGAAGAGCCTGCACTATAATTTTCTTAAAAACGTGTCTCTTACCACACCAAACCTTTTGTGCAGTAGAGGGACCTACTGTCTCTTTTTATAATTAACGGCCTCCATTCGAATGTAGGAAAAATAGCTGATGGTTTCGCTTGATGAAATCCAGTGTGTAAGTGAAAACTTTATCAGTAATGGCTACTCGTGGTAAAGTTCTTTATTTAGAGAATGAGCCAGTTCAATAGAGCAATCAGATTCGGAAGACGCCAAGAAGAGGTAGAAGAAGAATGGAAGAATGAGAACAAAACTGGAAGCAGGAAGATTTGATAGAGGTCAGAAGAAGGGAAGAAGTTGAGGCGCATGCTCAGTTGTGACGTGAGCCATGCAAGGCGACTTTGGCTCTACAAGGGGTATTGAAGCTTTCGCTTCAAAAGGTGCAGCTGCGGCGATTTGATTGCCCTTCTCTCAAGTCTAAAAAGGTGCTCAATGAGATCTTACAAAACTCTAGAGAATTGAACGAAATCTTCCGCGCCAAACAACTATTATCGAATTGGAGCATTATTTCTTCCCTTGCTCTCTCACTGGGCTAACGCCATGACTGCGCAGCTGCAAGAATTGAATATTTTGCTTGTGATAGCCCAGTTGTGGCAAAATTACTTTACGACTTTTTCCAATGTAACCTACAAAAAAATACTCTTCTTTATTTCCAAAAAACTTGTAGTAAATGTCAGGTTCTTTGTTTTCTTCCAATCTTCTGCACCTGTCCAAGGTGCTCGACGATTCTGCAGGCGATGTGCAGATCACACACACACACACACACACTCATTGAGACGTAGGACAACGAACTTGAAGTAACAACGAAAATTAACTTTATACGAGACAGACACAAGATACAGGAAACTCATTTACACGAGACAATCTTCCAATGGCTTCCGGGACACAGCGGCAGAGCGGGCAATCTTCGGGCGGACGAGGTAGCACGAACAGCCCACCAAGACGGCGATTGTGTTGGTTCCCTTTTCCAGGGCAGACACAGCGGGTAGACTTCGAGCACTTGGGCGGGAACACACGCTCTCCTTGTGGAATTCTGGCCAGTTTGCGAACTGCCGCCTAAAATCCCTGGACCCTGACCTAAAGCTCCGGCTTCCACCTGGCCTACCCTGACGTGAAGAAACTTTGCTGTGCCGCCTGTGGGTTGGTGAAGCGTTCACAAACTCGTATTCTTTTATGATAGCCATGGCAAACAGCCCTGCATGTACAAACTGTGGGTGCGACGAGTCTGTAGACCGGATTCAACAGTGAGGAAAGACAGTGCCTATGCCGTGCGCTGAAGCATCTAGATGGACTCAAATTAGGATTTTAGGTCCCTGGCCACGACGATCTGCTGCGCTGAAGGCCTCACAGGCACTGCTCCGCTGTATGAAAAGCACAGGCCTCATCGAAAGGCTATGCGTTTCCTGTTATGTTCTGTGATATTACTGTGACGTGATGTGATGTGACCTGTCTGTGATGTGACTGTACTAACATCACCTATTCCTCTCTCACAGCTTTTATATCCACTCACCCTTTTCCCTCAGTGCAGGGTAGCAAACCGTTTTTTTTTTACGGGTTAACCTCCCTTCCTTTCCTCCTCATCTTCCTCCTCCTCCTTCTCAGTCGGTGCCTGCCTGCTACGCTATCTTTTCCGAACCCGAAACACCGAGTGCTGCGCGGCGCGCTTTTAAATAGCCAGCGCAGAAAATTCTGGGCGAGGAGAAGGAGCGGAAATAGCTTAGCACTGACAGATATGTCTCTCCCTCCCCCCTCCCCCTCGGTTTTCTAGAAGGGTATGGAACCTACTCGAACATCGTCAGCACACGCGGCCTTCTTAGTGAGGAGGAGGGCCAGGCCCGTGCGGGGGGATGCACGCGAGAGTCAGCCCATGTCGACGAGGGCGAGGAGGAGCAGCGCGGTGGCCGAGACTGCGCAATCGGTCGCGTCGGCATCTGAAAGCTGAAAGAACTTTCCATCGCCGCTTTCTGCAACGCATTAGAGAAACAGAGAATCGGCCACCGCGGCCTTACTTGTTTTGTAAGAAAGCAGCTTATGTGTGAAGACATATTTTTATATACAGCACATCGAAGTGCAGATTGCGGTCGCAATTTCAAGACCCCCGCACTAATGTGTAGCGTTGACACGTCAAACCCGGTACACCAAACCTAACTAACTCTTAGTGGTTTTGTGCCATATGTGTGTCGTGGAAGCGTATATGTTACTCTGCTTTTTTTTACTAAAGTGATGAAATAAAGGAATGAGGGTTTTGTGCAGGATGGCGTTACCGTGTGACTTCTCCTCAGACAGTATCTTCGCTGCTTAAAGGCTTGAAACAGACAGCCTCATATTCGCGATGAATACACCACATTGGTGGCATAGTTGTTAAGAGACTGTACTGGAAATTGGAGGAAAAACTAGGAAGCATAAAATATTATTTCTCCAAAAGATCTGTTTCTTCCATCTTTCAGATTATTTACAGGGCTATTGCGAGGATAAAGGCGTGCATTTCATCTTACGTGAAATAACTGCAATAAATACTGCCACCTCACGGTTTGAGGTAGCGCATGAAAGATGAAGAAGTTGTAGACTTTCTCACGCTTCGGCTAGCTAGGACTGTGGACACTTGAGCCTGTGTCTCTGTGTTACCGTTTCCCATGAACGCCTGTCTTGACTGTGTGTCTCTGCCCCTGTTGTCGATTGCCATAAATCCCTGTCTTTGTGACAATTTTGGTGGAGCCGACTGCGGTAATTGTCCTCTCAATGTCGCACACCCCTCTGCGAACCAACGACACCGAGGTTTTGCCTGTGCACACTCCAGTTCATCGCGTCAGCCGGAGGAACCTCGGCCTTCCTCCCGAACATGGGCTCTTAGAATCCACTCAACAACGAGCCTCCGGCCAGCCACGCAAAGCACTACGTCGGTCATGCAAGGTACTCCTGTTTGCCATCAAAACCCCCGAGTGCGGAAATCGTTCCATGGCACTGCTCATGAAGACGTTGAGAACTGGCTAGCTCAGTTCGAATGAGTCGCATCTTTTAATCAGTGGGACGACAACTTAAAGCTACGGAACGCCATTTTCTGCCTGGAAGACCATGCTTTGACATGGTATGAGAACCGAGATGGCACATTAACATCATGGCCTCAGTTCCGCCGTCTTATCATAGAGGCGTACGTCAGCCTGGATAAGGGCGAACGAGCAGAAGGTGCTCTACAATCTCGGAAACAGATGCCAAACGAATCCGTCATTTTGTATGTTGAGGACATGACGAAACTATTTCGACGTACCGATCCCAACATGTCTGAAGACAGAAAGCTGCGCCACCTGATGCGTGGGGTTAAATAACAGCTTTTTGCTGGTCTTGTACGTAGCCCGCCAACTACAGTTACCTCATTTTAACAGAGGCGGTCACCATGGAAAAGATCCTACACCAGCGCTCGGCTGTCTACGACAGCCCAATTTTCGCTACGACTGCTACTGAGCCTCTTACAGCTGCTGTAAGAAATACTGATCACCTCCGAGATCTTATTCGTGCAATTGTCTCGAGGAACTGCAGAAGGTTTGTGGCACGTTCTAACCCAGGGGTGATTCTCTCGCATATATAATCCGCGAAGAGATTCAGCAAGTCACGCAACCATCTCTTCATGTTGCTGAAACTCAAAGTACCCCTGTTCCTGATTATCCTCGTCCGACTTACGCTGACATTCTCCGACGACCAGTTCCCGTCCAAGCTCCGTTGTCTACATTATCACCAACCCAGTGCATGCCCGTCCAGCAGCCAACACAATACATTCCTGTGCAGCAAACGGCGCGGTACGTGCAGCCACTGCGGTCACACATGCGACGAACGGACGTCTGGCGGGCCCCTCGGAGCCGCTGAATTTGCTACCACTGTGGGGAACCTGGTCACATTTTCCGGTGGTGCCGGTTTGACGTAGTGCTTGAAAGATGAAGTTGTAGACTCTCGCACGCTTCGGCTAGCTAGGACTGTGGACTCTTGAGCCTGTGTCTCTGTGTTACCGTTTCTCGTGAACCCCTGTCTTGACTGTGTGTCTCTGCCCCTGTTGCCGATTGCCATAAATCCCTGTCTTCGTAACAATATTTAAGTGCTTTTAAATTGCTCACACAAACTACACAGCGCAATTCAACATGTCTTGCTGTGTTAAATTGCGCTTAGTAAGGCGGGCTGGTAAGGTGCTGCTGGTAACGTGAGGAGCGAAACGAGAAACAGACAAGAATGGAAGCATTAATAACCAAAGATTTTCTTTCTTTCTGTGTGCGTGCGTTTTGGGTATTCGGTCACAGCTGTTCATATTTAATTTTTTCTTATTACAAGGCTTTGACGTATTTTTGCGAGCCAGGCTGTTTCTTGATTCCCTAGAACCTGACAGTGAGTTGATTTTTGTTCGTGCGATTTTGACCCTTTTTCAAGGTTGCCGCGAGATGGCATCGCAAGAGACTTCATATGGGTTGTGGTCTAATTCTCTAGTAAATTTGAAATCTTGACTATTTCCCAAAGATTTTGCATCGTACGATCAGCGCTGGCTCCACCAATCACCACCTGCAATTGTAAATCGAATCCATTAGTTTTACGCTGAGCAGAAGATTGAATATTTTGTTGAGCCACTGTATCGGGCTGTTTCATGAAATACCATACTCTTTTGTGCGCCTGGCATTCCAGCAGAGAATTCGGCCAACTGAACACCCTGTGTACAGAGGTTCAAAAGAAGCCTATACTATCAGGCTATGGCCCGGCTAATATGTGAAAAAGAGAAATTAGGGTTTGAAGTATAGACTGGGCATAAACTGGAGCAGGACGGAAGGAAAAGGTAAAAGGGAACTGATGGCAGAAACGATCAATTCCTACATTAGCTCTGAAACCGCAAGACCTTTGTATGGCGTTCTGGGCAAACTTCACAACTCGCCTGCTTACAACTGGATAAACAAATTTATTTACTGTGCGAGGACCGTTGTAATTGGATGGAAGCGAATACCACTGGAAATATAGCGAAGCACCAAATACCGCAGGAGAAAACGAAAGGCATATCCTTGACGTTAGCACGCTCACATCTGTTCCCGCTCAAGAGCGTAGACACGAGAGCCAGCGGCAGCCAATATCAGGCCACCGCTCTATTGTAGGCAATCAGAGGACGAGCACGTCGACTAAATAGCGACTGTCCTTTTCCGGCTTTTACTGGAACCGTCCGCTATATGGTAGTGGGCGAGTATATCCCCGTCAAGCTTCTTTCGGTGCCGGTTCCTTATAAATGCCGCTCCCATGGCGCCCATAAGAATTACTAGGAGAAAGTAGAATGTCTGAGGTAACATAGGGGAGTATTGCGTCCAAGTTTCGATTTTGCTGCCAACACATATTGAAGTCATGCCAGAAATCGTCTTATTCCTGCGGATGATTCCGCTTGTTTACGGGTTATAAGCTGTTCTTCGGCGACTCGTTCCTCGGATGAAAACTTCTTGTGTCAGTACCGAGGTAAAAGCCGTTCTCCTGCCACTTGTAACGACGGTGGGTGCACTGTGGCGAAGAGCTGCGTTTTGCATGAAGAACGCCACAATATCAGCAGCGGTTCCACGGGGAACAGCGTTTCTCTCACTGTATCGGCTGAAATGGTCGGTTGCAAACCCGATATGACTGCTAACTAGTGAGGATGCTGGAAACAAGCCCAGTAAATCGATACCGACTCGGTGGAGTGAGACCTGCAGCAGATCAACAATAGTCCGGTGGATTAGCTGGCAGCGTGTTGCGATGCTTACACTTGTGGCAAGTTCTCACGGTAGCGCTACACAACTGCAGCCAGCCTAGGCGAGTAATACATTTGGCAATTTCATGCCAATTTTCGCAAAACCGGCCAGATGACCGAAAAGGGTCATCGTGGGCAGCCTGCATAACTTTTTTGCAAGACACCTTTCGTCGACCCAAAGGTATTTTTCTGCAGGATGTCGTCCTTCAAACTAAGGATGAGAGACCGCGCAAGAATATTCGAAAAAATATGAGAGTTTTTCTTCAAGACAACCAATGTGGAATCATATTTCCGTGTCATCTCTTTTTATTGAAAGGACGTGGATATATCACCAAAAATAAATAAATGCATTTAGCGTTGCTGTTCTTACAGGCACGCGGTAAAAATAATGTGTAATATTGTGGCGCTTAAGCCCGATTTATAGACGACTGTAATATCAAATTCTTGCAGTCCATGAACACAGTACGGAAGCCGGCTTGAAGTATCTTTGATGTTCGCCAACAAACACAGCGAATGATAATAGCTCAGTAGTCGGAAAGGCCAGCCATGCAAATTTGAACGAAATTTTCTCACTGCCTGCTCGATTGTTAAGCATTCTTTCACTGTGATGGAATACTTCTCCTCGCACAATCACAAGGTTTCGATTACAGTATCGACATTATCCTGCCATTGTAAAGGGACCGTATTAAGACCTACGTTAGTTGCGTCAGTGTGCATTTCGGTTTCCGCTGCCCCGTCAAGTCAAGTGTATGGCCGTGAATTGGGGACCTGTCTGTATTGCTTTAGAGGTCTGCTATTGCTTCCGCCGTCAAAAATAACAACTGTGTTTTGTGAGCCGTCTTAAGGGCTTAGGTATCCCTCTGTTCTTCATAACCTCCGATAACAGGCTCACATGCCCAGAAGGCGATGTACAAATGCTTGTCGATTGGAATGAGGAAAGCAGCGACGACAGTTATCCATTGTGTCTAGGTTAACACCGTTTGCATCCACCATGTGACCCAGATGTTTCAGCCGCTCGAAACAGAAGTGGCACTAATCTGACTTCCTACATCTGCATTAAATGCGAGAGCACTCATAAGCTTACCTCTATATCGGCCAAGAATCTTATTCGATCATGTTTGTGCCATCCCTCTGGTTGGCTGTGCTGTTTCGTGAGGGCGCAACCCCCTGTCCTGGCGGTTGAAATTCAAACCTAATCCGGTAATACGGCTCAAATGCGCGAGTTCCCTTTGCGGGTCATTAAACTTCGCCAGCCAACAACGGGTGTGATGAAATTTATGACTCGACATTGACTTATCATGATCTCTTTCATTGCTTTCACACTAAAATGCATCAGACGGTGCTCGGACTCTTTGGGTTCAATTCCGGCACTAGGATTCAGCAGCTCAACGTCGTAAGCTCTAAACAACAGCTAGTGCTTCGGTTCTTTAAATTCAGATTTAGTTTGCGTAAAAGCACCGCTATTGGACATGGCGGCTACCAGATTTTGCCACAAGTATGGTCAATCCTGTAGCATCCACGATATAGCGCGCCGTTTCGCAGAAACTGACCGTGGAGGCCATGGTTAAACTTTCCATATTCTAATCGCCGGTTCCCATGATGACGCCACTTGTATAGCTGAAACTGTGACGCACCATGCCAATTGCCGCGATAGTCTGTATCTGGTATGAATTGCGTCATAAATAGCCATTTCACTCAGTTGAAACAAGACAAAAACCCATAGTTTCGCACCACGATTTATTTATTAGAGACGGCCCTGCTACAGGGGTATCTGTCCTGCATGTTGTTTCGTTCGCTGTTTCTTAGGCTAGACAACAGCTGTTGCGACGTTCTATTTATAGGTAGCATCGAGTGCATGATGTAAGATCGAGTGTTAACAGCAATGACACCAGGCGAATGCTCGCGCAGTGGTGAAAATTAAGTCACAGACACATCGGCAGGCACACGTGCTTTCATCTTAATTTAAGTTTAACTGCAACGAGGAGTGCTGGAATATGCAAATTATATTGAAATATTTATGCGAAAGCAGTTAGCTTACCCTACCGCAATATTTATGCTTACCGCGAAACGCGATAAGGTTACCATTCCACTAGGTTTTGGGGTACGAGAAAAGGGACGATGGACCCCTTGCAAAAATTGTTAAGTAGGCTTTCCCACGCTGCTTCTTTCCCCAAACATGGCGTCACTGGCTGCCAGAAAAACGGCGATATAGACCTGAAATCGCATATTGCTTCTACACAGATGCATTTAGTGGTAATAGGGCAGGTATGCGAATATGTTCTGATGCATAAATCATATGAATTATGGCCATAATACAATGTTTCAATACATTGCAGTTCTGCCATTGGTGGGGAATGCAGCATAGAGGTGAAGCCGACTTCACATTTATGAAAGGGGTCTATTGTGCTGTGTTCTACGCTACTGTAGGTATTTATTTGTGATGCCTTCAACTGCAGATATCCCATGACGTCAATGCGACTAACTTATTATCCTCAGTCTCAGGCATTGATAAGTGTCTTGGAAAGTGCAATCACACTAAGTTGTCCTTATCACGAGGTTATTGTGCTGAGAAAAATGAGACGACTTTTTCTTCACCTTGCTTCTACCAGGTAGAAAATCCCGTTATTAAAATACTGCAATAATATACTCCCATCATTTTGTTCAATTTTGGTGTTTGGCTAAATATTTCAAGCCAAACGTTACTCTCAACCAAATACAATAGGCACAAATTAAGCATTACGTCACGAATAAACGCGCTGCAGTCGTTACGTCCGCAAATTCCTAACATGTATAAATAAACTATCAGTTCGCACTGATAATAAAAGTTTAAGGAAAATGCGACGATTGCATGTCGCTTTAATATTTCTTTCTTTTTCTCGCGACATCTTGTTGCCTTCTTACTCCACAAAAACGATGTAGGCACCATGTTGCGACTAGACAGAAATTGGAGACTAAGATGAAAAACTTATTTTCCACATTACAAAACTTGCTGCTCTTTGTGTGTTCTGAAAACGCTCTCTGTTGATAGCAGTGGTGCAGGCGTTCGTAGTAATTCAATAAGTGTAGCGAGGGCCTGCTCTAGATGAACATTAATGCCTTAAGCATTATGCGCTTATGGAGTAAGCTTTGATGCCGATACTGGAGTTGTGCATGAATCTCGAAAGTGACGATCTAAGAATTATTATATTCGGAGAGAAGTATTTGGCCGCGTTCATGAGAAATTGTTATCAACCTGAGCTTGAGCATCTATATGATTTAAAAAATGTTTACAAATACGTGGTTCCAGTTTTTTTATGCTACGTCAAGAAATCTTTGCAAATCCACCCTAGAGCTAAATAAAAGCTATATAATCCGTATACAACAGATTCAACACACGAATGCACAGTTTAAAAGCAAAGATGGTTGTAAGAGTAAATTAACCATTGAAAATGGGTTAAGCAAAAGATTGAATCTGTCATTACGATTGTTACAAAAATAGTGAAGAAGATGGCTTAATGCGTAATTTAACCAATTGAAATGGGTTAAGGAAACGATTAACGCCTTCATTACGATTGTCACAGAAATAGTTTCGCATCCTCTCTTATCAGGCTACGAAAAATCTCACATGAGCAGAAAATATAGACTAGATGTCACATTAACTTTTCCATCGTAGTTTAACAAAACTTGAAGTTGGGCTAGATGGTGCATTGTAACTTGACTGTCCTGTGTCCTGTGTCTTCTCCTCTTGTGTGTGTCTTCCCGTGCGCTTTATCTTCAGTCAAGTTTTCCATCGTATTCTTTGGGCGTTTTGTCCATCCATAGTTTTTTTTTTTTTCGGACTAAGAATGAACTGCTGGAGCAAAGTAAGCTAAAAGTTGCAAAGATTGAATGGTGCTTTTATGACATTCGCAGGTGAAGGTTTGTTGATTAGGCTTCCCCACTTGTTTTTTTTTTTTATCCAACTGACTTACAAAGCGCAGTTTCCAAATTCTTTGCGAGATATATATTCCACGAGAATATTTGGTATTACTCAACCTTCATAGCTGACCACGTCGTTCTAGAACTTTCGTACGTTCCTAGATATGATTCTAAAAAACTGGTTCATTCTCGGAATAGCCATGCGAAGACCGAGACAAGCGAATAAGGAAAAAGCGAAAACATAGTCTTTGTTTTCTTTCCCAGCCTGAATGGAATAAAACTTCCCCTTTGGGTCGTCCGCTGCTCAGGAGCTTCCGCATCAGATCCGTGATGCGCACTGCATAATGCAGTCTTTCTTTCGAAACGGTTGCGGAGACGAAAACAACCTTTTCGCCACAACTATAATCCCCGCTATAAGAAACACAAAAGAGCTTGCACACAAAATTAGTTCTCTTATACACGAAAATAATCCTCGACGCGTTTATATAAAAACTGGTTGACCTTTTGTAGGTGAGTTTACTGAGCGATACGCTCGTTCCTACAAATTCATGTATTCTTATCGTAAATATTTAATCAAATGCAACAATAAGATAATGAAGCTTCTGAAGCCGCATAATAAAACAAGCATTGTTTTTCATTCAAAATGATGCGCTATTAGTCAAATTGTTTCCCGTACATGCTGCAACGCAAATCTAATATAAAAGATTCCTATTGGTTTCCAAAAAAAAAACTTGGGGAGCGGTCAGATACGGTTTTCAGAGAACGTGATCAACTTTCTAATACATATTGATTTGGTGGAGTTTGTCTAAAGCTTCACCCCTGTGGTTGAAACCTTCTCCCCCGAAGTGCTTAGTTACGAGCGTAGCAATATATTTGTCCTTCTGGCAGGGTTTCACTTCAAACGCCTTTAGCCATTGCGGAACTGAGGTAACGAATAAGCCAAAGCTCTGTGTTAAAAATGCTGCGCCTTGTATGCTGTAATAAATTTCAAAAAGAAGATATGCAATTCAGCTTTTTCTGATTCGGCTTGTGAACAGAGTAAAACAACGAAAAATGTCCCTACCATAAATTATCTTGGAGAACTCACTGCATTATTTAACACTGAAATATTTTGAAATATACAAACAGCCAAGTAATGTTCTCTTCTGTGTTTGGGTGTCCGCTCGTGGATGAGAGCGGCTTCCAAGAAGGTACTCAGCAGACGGTGCCGTTCAAGATAGCACAACAGGCGTGTATTTGGTTGCCTTGGACATAATACAACACACACACAAAAGACTAACTGTT
>JAJIZL010026005.1:46528-69207 GCA_023969395.1 Amblyomma maculatum
CGCTGTGCGCTTTCTTCTGGGCTTGCTCTTCCGAAGTAAGCGAGCGAGCCAGCTTGCGACATTCTTCAGCGTGCCTGGCAGCTGCTGAAAGTGATGTGTACTCTGACATATCAGGACGGTAGGGGAGGATGGTGTCGAGTGGAGACGAAGGTTCACGCCCGTACAGCAGAAAAAATGGTGAGAATCCGGTAGTTGCATGAACGGCGGTGTTATAGGCATAGGTTACTAACGGGAGAATCTTGTCCCAATCGGAGGGGTCGGAGGCGATGTACTTGGACATCATGTCACCCAGCGTGTGGTTGAAGCGCTCTGTGAGGCAATTGGTTTGAGGGTGGTACGCGCTGGCTGTCCGGTGGATGGTCTGACATTCGCGTAGGAGCGCTTGGACAACCTCGGATAGGAAAGACTTTCCTCGATCACTTTGAAGTTCACGAGGGGCCCCGCGCCGCAGAATAAAATGATGAAGAAGAAAGAACGCGATCTTGGGTCCGGTGGCATCCTGAAGTGCTGCTGTCTCCGCATAGCGAGTAAGGTGATCGATGGCCACGATGATCCAACGATTCCCTGCAGGTGTATATGGCAGGGGTCCATACAAGTCGATGCCAACACGATCGAATGGTCGGTACGGGCACGGAAGATGCTGTAGCGGAGCCGGCTGATGGAGAGGAGAAGGCTTGCGACGCTGGCAGTCGATGCATGAACGCACATACTTGTTGACGAAGGTGTACATACCGCGCCAGTAAAACCGCTGTCGCAACCGTTCATAAGTCTTAAATACACCCAAATGACCACACTGCGGATCATTATGGCAAGATGCGCATATATCACTACGGAGGTGGCGAGGTACGACGAGCAGCCACTTACGGCCATCTGGCATATAACTGCGTCGATAGAGAAGACTGTCACGAAGGGTGAAATGCTGCGCTTGACGACGAAGGGCGCGAGGAGCCGGAGAAAGTGACGAGTTCGTAAGAAGATCGATTAGTGATGTAAGCCACGGATCCTTGCGCTGTTCTGATGGCATGTCGTCGATGGACAAGGAAGACAAGGCGGAGCTGGAGGCAGGGGACAACGGAGCGTCAGGCGACACTGCCGAGCGAAATAAAGCGTCTGCGTCGGAGTGCTTACGCCCTGTTCGATAGATGACTCGGATATCATACTCTTGTAGTCTAAGCGACCAGCGGGCGAGGCGGCCGGTGGGGTCTTTTAGTGACGACAACCAACACAAAGCGTGGTGGTCTGTAACAACATCGAATGGAAATTTCTGAAGCGCCCAAACAATGGCCAAGCATTCCTTTTCTGTCACCGAGTAGTTGGTCTCGGCTTTGGTCAAAGTTCGACTTGCGTATGCCACAACGTATTCATCAACACCGGGTTTTCGTTGGGCAAGAACAGCGCCGAGGCCGACGTCGCTGGCATCGGTGTGCACTTCAGTAGGAGCAGCCGGGTCAAAATGGCGCAATACGGGGGGTGAGGTAAGTATCGTGCGCAATTTCGTAAAAGCAGCATCGCAAGCCGGCGACCAGGCAGAAATATCTTTGTGAGCGCTGAGAAGTCGCGTCAAAGGGGCAATGATGGTCGCAAAATTCCGAATGAAACGCCTAAAATAGGAGCATAAGCCTGCGTAATTGCTTGATAGATGTTGGCTTCGGGAACTCAGCGACAGCGTGAAGTTTAGATGGATCTGGGAGGATGCCATCTTTGGACACTAAATGCCCTAAAATAGTGAGTTGGCGAGCGGCAAAATGGCACTTTTTCAGATTGAGCTGTAGACCGGCGCTGCTAAGGCATTGCAAGACGGTTTCAAGGCGAGTTAGGTGGGTCGCGAAGTCGGATGAAAATACAACAATATCATCCAAGTAGCAGAGACATGTGTGCCACTTCAAACCGCGGAGAATATTGTCCATCATGCGTTTAAATGTGGCGGGCGCATTACACAGGCCAAATGGTATGAAATTGAACTCATAGAGCCCGTCGCGGGTGACAAAAGCTGTCTTGGGGCGATCGTCCTCAGCCATCGGAACTTGCCAGTAGCCAGAACGTAAATCGATTGAAGAGAAAAATTCCGCTCCATGTAAAGTGTCCAGCGCGTCGTCTATGCGTGGTAGCGGATAGATGTCCTTTCGTGTGATCGCATTAAGGCGTCGGTAGTCCACACAGAACCGAATAGACCCGTCTTTCTTCTTGACTAAAACGACCGGGGACGCCCAAGGGCTACTGGAAGGCTGAATTACACCCCTACTGAGCATCTCGTCGACTTGCTCATCAATAATGCGGCGCTCTGAGGCTGATACACGATAAGGGCGTTGGCGTAATGGGGCGTGCGTACCAGTATAGATGTGGTGAGAAACAGTTGACGTACGACCCAAGGATAGCTGCTGGATGTCAAAGGAAGCTCGGAATCGGTTCAGTAAGTCGAGGAGCTCGGCGCGTTGATCTGGAGCGAGAGCACTGTCGATGGCTTTGTCGAAGGTAGCCAGAGGCGGTGAAGGAGACGAGGAACGAGGTGGGCTAAGGGCACTGACGTTGTGGGATATTGTGTCGGCACAGGTGGAGAAAACCGGTGGGACGGTCACAAAATTTTCTGACCGAACAGGGCATGCCCAACGCACTCGCCACGTTGCAACGTGAGTGGATAGAACGAATCGTTAGTAATGGCTAGTTCGGTGCGTCCGCTTCGTACACTAAGGACGGCGCAGGGCAGGGGAAGACAGCGTCGCGAGACAAAGAGGGAAGATGGGGTGAAGAGCACTGTACAGTCTTGAAGAGAGGGACAGTTTATAGGCACAATCGCAGCAGATGAAGGCGGGATATCAGTAGCGTCTGCAACGTGGCATTTGGCTTCCCCAAGAACGTTAGCGGCAGTCGGTGCGGTGCACAGCGGAAAAAACTCTACTTCGGCACGAGCGCAATGAATTACGGCGCGATTGCGACACAAGAAGTCCCATCCTAAAATAATGTCATGAGAGCAGTCACGGAGAACGATAAAACTGATGAAGTAGAGAACGTTCTGAATGGTGACTCGAGCCGTGCAGGTACCGATCGGTTCGATGTGCTGAGCAGTGGCGGAGTGCAATGAAACCCCAGAATATGGCAGAACAACTTTCCGTAACAAGCGGCACAGTCTAACGTCAATAACCGACACAGCAGCACCAGTATCTACAAGCGCAAGAGTACAAACATTTTCAATAGTAACTTCTATTAAATTGTTCGGTGGCGAAGCAGGACTTTCACTGTTCGACGAAAGCGCAGTTCTTGCCTGCGGAACTGCGTCTAGTGGTTTTCCGGCATTGGCGAGGTAGAACGGCGGCGCATCGGCGACGGAGAGCGACGGCGCGGAGAGGTTGAGCGGTTGTCATAGGTTGAGCGGTTGTCATGCGGGAAGTGGTCAAAGTGAGAGGAGGGCTGAGGGGGCGCACGGAGAGGGGACGGCGGCTGCGTGTGGTTGACCGGGCTCTGATCAAAAGCGTACGGTGCCGAGCGACGGCGGCACAGGCGTGCAACATGGCCAGGGAGGCCACATGAAAAGCAAATCGGCCGATTGTCAGCTGTGCGCCAAGGGCGTAGAATAGGTGGCGCACGACGCTGAGTGAAAAATGCCCGCTGAGGCGAACCGTAAGATGGAAAAGGCGCAGGAGGGAGTGGTCTTGCGGCAACCTCAGCATAAGACAGTGGACTGGGTCCGGGCATCGGGACAGCGTCGGCATGAATGAGCGGAGCTGTCAGTGGAGCGGCATGAAGAGGTGGTTGTAGAGGGGGCGGAAGTGCTTCGGCAACTTGTTCCTGAATAACCTGGCGTATGTTCGAAGCCAGGTGTGAGCTGGATTGCGGAACGTTTGAAATTAATGATAATTGCCGGGCAACTTCTTCCCGTACGAAGTCTTTGATTTCCTGGATAAGTGCAGAGCTGACAGTGCCATCAAACATAGCTGCGGTCGTGCCTTCAGGTTGTCGAGGGACGATGCGTTGGCGACGAAGTTCGTCGTAGCTTTGACACATCGTGACAATGTCACTTACAGTGCGGGGCTCTTTGGCCATGAGGATGTTGAATACGCCTTCATGGATGCCCATCATGATGTGGCGAATCTTCTGAGGTTCAGTCATCGATGCATTTGCACGATGGCACAAATCTAAAACGTCTTCGATGTAACTTGTGAAGATTTCGCCTGTCTGCTGCACCCGCTCGCGCAAACGGTGTTCAGCGCAAAGCTTGCGGACCCCAGGGCGACCGAAGACATCCACAAAGCGAGATTTGAACGAGGCCCAAGTTGGAATGTCAGCCACGTGATTTGTGAACCACAGCTTTGCGACTTGCGTAAGGTAGAAGATAACGTTGTGAAGTTTCAAGACGTCGTCCCACTTATTTTGGGTGCTTACACGCTCATATGACGAAAGCCAGTCCTCCACGTCCTGATCGTCGGTACCGCTGAAGAACGGCGGGTCCCGCTGTCGAAGCACCCCGGAGCATGGAATTGAAGAGGCCGAAGAGGCCGAGGTAGCGGGGCCGGTGGTGTTGGTGCTGGAGTCAGTCATTGCGGTTGGAATTCGGCGGCTGCGGAGCTCCAGGGCGAGAAAGTAGAAGAGAAATCCCGCGACCTCCACCAAGTGTTAAGCGGGGATCCAGGCACTGGTAGTGGGCACTGGTAGCGAGTAAGACCGGAGCGGGGGTGGCTCAGCTTGTAGACAGCTTGTCCGCCAAAGGCACTTCCTCTTTCTCGGCGATCTGTCCGCCTGATTGGAACTTCCTCTATTCCTCTTTACAGCTCTGTCAAAAGCTTCTACGAAACATTTGGCATTCAGAAGAAGGTTCACTAATTTCTAGAGACGCGCAGACGCTTGTCGTCATTCAATATAAAGCGGTCTTGTCCCATTGCAAATAAAGAGTGCGCGATCTAAGGGAAGGTTTAATCTATACGTCGAGGACGGCGTCGAGGTCGGCAAGGCAGCGCACGATGATCAAACCAGTACGATGATCTGCGCGATCACGATTTCACAGACTGCTTCCTCTTCATCAGTGTCCAGCAAAAAGGGCTCATCTTCTTCTTCACAATGCCCCCCAGAGAAAAAGGAGCCATCCTGGCGACTTAAGGGGACGAAGGTACAATTGGATCGTAGAACGGCTTAAGAGGCTGCACATGTACAGTCTCGCGGCCACGGCGTCACAAATCGGAAGATGACGTAAGTGGCTCAACAATATAGTTCACTGGTGAAGTGCGCTCGACGACACGGTAGGGCCCATGATACTTGGAAATTAGTTTTGTTGAGAGGCCAGGTCTGCCGGATGGAACCCATAGCCACACAAGTGAGCCGGGCTCAAAGTGTGTGCATTCTTCTGATCGGTGTCATGGCGATATTTTTGGCGCCACTGAGAGTCGGTCGTAAATATGCGGGCAATCTGGCAGCATTCTTCGGCATATTTGGCAGCTTTTGTCACTGTAGTGTATTCTGATAGATCAGGGTTGTAGGGGAGGACAGTATCAAGGGGAGCAGATGGATACCGACCGTAAAGCAAAAAGAGCGGAGAGAACCCGTGCTAGATTGCGTAGCAGTGTTGTACGCATATGTGATATAAGGAAGGACAATGTCCCAGTTCGTATGGTTGGATACGACGTACTTCGCGAGCATGTCGCCGAGGGTACGATTAAATCGTTCAACAAGGCCGTTTGTTTGCGGGTGGTATGCGGTGCAAGTCCGGTGAATGATTTTGCACTGATCGAGCAGGGCTTGAACGACTTCGGATAAGAAAGCACGGCCTCTGTCGCTGAGCAATTCACGAGGAGTACCGTGACGGAGAATAAAGTTCTTCAATAAGAAACCGGCCACATCTCGGGCTGTTGCAGCTGGGAGCGCAGCGGTTTCGGCATATCGCGTCAGGTGGTCGACGGCCACAATGACCCAGCGATTACCGTCGGGTGTGTACGGAAGAGGGCCATATAGGTCAATTCCGATGAGGTCGAAGGGTCTAAGCGGGCATGTGAGAGGCTGTAACTCACCAGCCGAACGGGGAGAGGCAGGTTTTCGGCGTTGGCACGTCAGGCACGATCGAACGTACCCGAGAAACGAGTTGTCCATACCGCGCCAATAGTAACGAAGACGGATTCATGTGTACGTCTTGAAAACTCCGGCATGTCCGCACTGTGGATCGGCATGAAAAACTGTACATATTTGAGTCTGTAAATAGCGCGGAATCACGAGGAGCCATTTCCATCCACTTGAGCTGTAGTTGCGCCGGTAAAGGAGGTTATCCCGAATCTCATAGTCGGAAGCTTGGCGGCGAAGGGGGCGTGAAGGGGTAATCGCTGATTGGTTTCAAAGGTAGTCAATAAGAGAGGCGATCCATGGATCGTTCCATTGTTCGGCAGGCATGTCACTGACGTCGATCGAAGATGCCACGGAGTCTAAGACGGAGAGGCTGGCAAGATTAGCGGTGAGCGAGATAAAGCGTCGGCGTCTTTATGTTTGCGACCAGATCGGTAAATAACGCGGATATCGTATTCTTGCAAACGCAGAGCCCACCGTGTCAAACAGCCGGATGTGTCCTTGAGAGATGAAAGCCAGCATAGGACATGATGGTCCGTGACTACGTCAAAAGAACGGCCGTAAAGGTAAGGGCGAAACTTCGTAATTGCCAAGACAATGGCCAAGCACTCCTTTTCCTTCACAGAGTAGATCGCTTCGACTTTGGTGAGAGTATCATAGAGAAAGAGATTGGTAAAGAGCGGACACTTGGCGAAAACTGGCCCCGGGAAATGACGCGCGACTTGTTTAGCTGCCGCCGATTGATGGATGGCGGCACCAGCGCGGACAAGCACGGACGCGTGCGCGACGGCACTCGCTGCAGCGGTAGCCCGCAGGAGCAGATGACAGAAAGTTGTCGAAGGGGGCGAGCGATTGTCTGTCTGCTCGTGCCTCACCGCGCCTGTGCGGAACAGACCGCATATTTTTATCTCTCGTGGGCTGCTACGCGGAACGACTGCGGTTTGGAACGACGACAAGGTGAGCAACGTTTTTTGTTGAACTACGCTGCATTTGAAGCAGTTTAGCATGACCACTCCGGCCGGTGCCAATTAAGTTTCGCAGCTTGTGAACAGGCGCGCCGGCTGTTTAGGCATAGAGAAGTTCAGGCGCAGTTCGTGACGCTCCGGCAGTTTCCAACCGCGGCGAGATTTAATACGTTGTGTTCCTGCGAAACTGATCTGCATTTCGAACAGCTTATCTCAGCACGCTGGACAAAGTGGCAAGTGAAGGCACCAAGGCACGCCGTTTCGCCAACATGGTGTATTAGCCGGCCGGTGCGGCCAGGCCTGAAGCGGTTTGCCGAACGGCTAGCTTTCCTAAGTGTCGCGTTTAACAGTGCGATGGTAATAGGAGAAATGTTCATTCTTGACTTTCTTGTCAAACTGCGCAGTATTTCAGGCAGTTTAGCTCAGTACGGCGGCGACTGCGCTTCACAAAGTCGCGCGTGAAGGGCAAGCTAACAGGCATGACAAGGCGTGCTGGCCGCGGTGACGTGACATGGCATGAGGCGGTTTTGCGAACGGCTACTTTTGCGTGGTGTCGCGTTTAACAGGGCGACCGCAAGGTGAGAAATGTTTCATTCTTGTCAAACTGAGAGGCATTTCGGGCGGTTTAGCTCAGCATGGCGGTCTGCGCTTAACAAAGTCGCGAATGAAGGGCAAGCCAACTTGGCGTGCTCGCCGGCCGCGGTTTTGCAAACGGCTAGTTTTGCGTGGTGTCGCGTTGCATTTACCGGGACAACGTTAAAGTGAGAAATGCTTTATTATGCTGCAAGCTTCATTGCTTCAGCAGTTCAGTGCTTTTGAGGAATATTGTTAGTTTAGTGGCTGTTGTTTCACTCAATGTAGAAATGCATTTTCAGATAGGTTCGGATAGCCTGCATTTCCTGACCTCTACGTTGCAAGAGTAGCTTTTGTATGAATTTTACGAATGACAGATTTCGTGTTCTGCACCATAACTGCTGCGAACCAAGTCTTCAGTACGCACCCACATGCGCAGATGTGTGCGCGGTGCAGTGGCCTTATATTTCATTGCAACCTTCTGCATCATATTCATTCCATTTCCGACAGCACTGCATGGACCCACGGACTGCAGCCGAAGCACGGCAGATGCGACGAGTGAACGGTGTGGCCTACCCTAAGCGTCAGTACTCCTCTCTGCCCTGAACAATACAAGTTACCCTTACTAAGGAAGCCGCTACTGGGGCTGTGTAGTTTATGTATAATGCCTGTTTTGCTACATATCATTTGCCATAATTCGGAAATCAACATTATGCTATTTTTTGTCTCTAAGTGCTGTTTCTCGCCTTGTGTATTTTTATTTTTCTTTTTTTTTCTATACTGTGCACATCGTCTAATGTGTGACAAGTTTTGTCAATGCATCCGTCTAAATCTGTTGCATCTCTTATGTGTTTAATATACAGCAAAATAAATGTTCATTTCACACAGCACTTGGCGTCTTTTCTGCAATACTGTTCTGCAATACCGGTAATGTTTAGCACCGACGCACATTTTTCGCGCGTGAATATAATCAGTTTCTTCATGGGGTCATCACACTAAGCGCAACACACCGGCTGCTCTCTGACCTTCTAGGCTTGATGCATTCAGTAGCAGCAACGAACGCTATGTGTTTTTAGTACAGCTCAATAGTATGGCTTGACGTGCATAATCTTTGACCTTATATATCCCATAACACAGAAAGCATAGTGCCGGCTACACACGTAAAGCGCACTGACATGAAGCGGCCGTTTGTGAAAGCGGCATTTTGGCAGGGGCAGCTTAATCTTTTAGATTTTAAGGGAGCCCTCCTGGCAAAATCAGTGAAGCACCAAGGAAACGAAACCCTCACAATGTTCGCCAGCTCAAGATCTTATATTCTGTGCATCGGCAAAGGTAGAGAGAATCAATTTGAACTTGATTCCAGCCATGACTCCAATTCCGGCTCTACGCATTCGCAAAATGATACCTAAACAGAAGTTGCGGGATAGGCAGGTTTTATTGTGCTCATAGCAATTCGCACAACGGTTTTCGTATTTTCGCGAATACGTAGAATGAAAATTGGCGCGGCAGAATACAGCTGTTGCGAACCCGTCAAGCACGGTTATCACTTTACAGTCAGCAATGTTTTCACGCCCCAAGTCACGCACCGCGTGATGGGTGCGTAATAAACAAAACGCATACCATTAAATAATAAGCTGCAAGAAGGGGATTTGATCCCACGACGAAACACGCAAATCATTTCCTGGTCACTGCTGTAGGCATCAAGCTATGGCGTCTTTTTTCTTTATTGTTTCTTTGGAAAACACCCTACAAGTATACATATGACTTGGTTTCGATGGAGGAAAACGAAGAGGCGTCCGTGTGCTGTGCGATGTCAGCGCACGTTGAAGATCCCCAGGTGGTCGAATTACTCCGTATACCTCCACTACGGCTCCTCCTTCTCTCTTTCCACTTTCTCTCCCACCTTCTTCCCTTCCCTTACGGCGCGGTTGAGGTGTCCACAGAAAACAGGTGAGGCAGTCACCGCGCCTTTCCCTTCCTATAAATAAAGCAGTTTAAAGCAGGCAGCGGAGGTGGCTCAACTATAGAGCCTGTAGCAGGCCCATGCATTTTCTTTTCCTCCTTCCTACAGTCACAACAATAACAGAGCCCCGTAGGGCCAGGAACAGCCACCCTTAACCACATCTCCTTCCCTCTGCCACACTAAAGTTAAAGTTAAATTGGTTCACAGGAAGGGAAAGGCGCAGTAACTGTCACACTTGCTCTGTGGACACCCGACCGCGCCGTAAGGGAAGGGGGAAGGTGGGAGTGAAAGTGGAAAGAGAGAAAGGGGAGCCGTAGTGGAGGGCTACGGAGTAATTTCGACCACCTGGGGATCTTTAACGTGCGCTGACATCGCACAGGACACGGACGCCACTTCGTTTCGCCTCCATCGAAACGCAGCAGCCGCGGTCGGGTTCGAACCCGGGTGGCACGGTGATTAGCTGCAGTGTGTCCTCTCCATCGCCTCCACTGTGCACCATCCTATTCAGAGCAATAGGCCTTTGGTTGTCGACTATGTCTGCATAGTATTACTTTGTTACAAAGACGAAACACACTGATAAAATACAGGCTGTCTAAATGGTGCAGCTATTCCTGAGAAATATCCAGTGACTTCCAACGAATTGTACTGGAGACATATATATGACCAATTCCGGTATTGCGATTGCCCTTCTCGTTCATTTGATTTGGTTTTGTTTGGTTTGTGTGGTTTAACGTCCCAAAGCAACTCAGGCTATGAGAGACACCGTAGTGGAGGACTCCAGAAATTTGGACCACCTGGGATTCTTTAATGTGCCCGGATATCGCACAGCACACGGGCGCCTTGCTTATCGCCCCCACGCAAAAGCGGCCGCCGAGGCCAGGATTCGATCCCGCGTACTTGGGAACAGAAGTCGAGCGCCCTAACCACTGCGCCACCCCGAGGGGGTTCTCTCGTTCATTGTACTACACTAATAAATTCATTTCTTTCAGCATGCAATAATACCTGTTTTGTAAGTAAGAGAAACAGAGCCCAATCCATCCCTTGGGAACTTGGCAAAACAAATTTCGCTACTACTTATCTGCCAACATCAAAATCACAGAAATTGAAACGCACAATGCATCCTTTGAACGTTTTCACCTGACATGATAATCACTTGCAGTATATACCAAATCTTGGCAGCCTGAAAACAATTCAAGCTGCACCTTTTGCCACCGCCGGATTTTAATTGTGTTAAACAACCACATTCCTGCGTTGCGCGTTTCCGTTGTCATCAATTTCTATTCCTAAGCAGACTATTTCAATATCGATACCATGTAAGCCCCAGCATGGTGCGAATTAAAATTTGAACGCTTCGCCGCACCCCCTTCGGCAGCCGCGTCTTTCCAGCCCTGTATCCGTCATTGATGCGGGAAATCTGATTTGATTTGATTTGTGGGGTTTAACGTCCCAACGTTTAACGTCTCGATGCGGGAAATAAAAGAGAGATCAAAGCGTAAGTAACCTTTCAGCTTGCAGCCGCCCCACTGAGGTGGTGCAGTGGTGAGACGCCCGACTAGTGTGCTGGTGTACCCGGGTTCGAACCCGACCTCGGTGGCTGCGTTTCGATGGAGGCGAAACGAAGAGGCCTCCGTGTGCTGTGCGATGTCTGCGCTCGTTAAAGATCCCCAGGGGGTCGAAATCACTCCGTAGCCCTCCACTACGGCTCCTCTTTCTCTCTTTCTACTTTCACTTCCACCTTCCTCCCTTCCCTTAGGGCGCGGATGAGGTGTCCACAGAAAAACAATCGAGACAGTTACCGCGCCTTTCCCTTCCTATAAATTAATCTGTTTTTTTTTTTTCAGCTTGCGGCCTGAATGCGGAACGTTCACCAAAGTATTTCATTCATCGAAGGACTCTGCTTCTGCCAATTCACACATTTCGGTGGAGACGCCAAACAGGTCACGCTGGGTGATGCTCCAAAGTGCTAAACTCCACTCAATAGATCTTTATTGCTGCAGATGTTCACTGTATTCATGTTCTTGTGCATGAGCTGTTCTGAGAGCTCTGAGGGGTGGAAGAGGAAATAGATTAGCTTTAAAGCGAGGACACACAAACCGCCTTCTAATATCGGACGCCTCCGTCCAAAAGACCTTCATCGAAATAAAAGTCTCAGGGCCTGGGCTTGGAGTGCTCGACCTCCCCCACTAGGAAAACTAAAACACTTGTCTATCCACTTTCACTCCAACTTCATCCCTTCCCTTACGGTGCGGTTGAGGTGTCCACAACGACAAGTGTGACAAATACTGCGCCTTTTCCTTCCTATGAACCAACCAAAAGAATGAAGCAGCGCAAAGCAGATATCATGAAAGTGAACACAGATGTAATCCTGGTTGGTGAATACTGGGAGACGTGTAACCTCAAGACTAACTTTCAGGGATCCATTGTACTGGACCCCGAGCAGGGCTCACGCAGGTGGCGCTTACTCGTGCTATGATCTTCATTCAGCAGGCTCAAATTCAGCCCGTCATTGTAGACGTCACCGCTCTTGTGGCAGCCAGATGACGGCTGTTGCGGCGCGCGTCTCTGTCTCTGCCTTCTTTGCAGGAGCCCTTTCTATTTCCTAAATCCGGTGATTATGGTCGGTATCTTTGCGAATGAAACAATTTTAAAACTACAGTCTTACATCTTACGCGCAAAGCAAATAAACACGGCTACTCTTTTGTAACCATATAGTAAGAAAGAACGGCTTTCTGAAAATCCTTGTTCTCAAAATCACGCGGGCTTGGCTGTCTCGCTCTAGTAGCCTGCCGCTAACAACAGACGAGCTAGGGGATGGATATAAAGCTTATCGACGTGCGAATAAGTAAAGAGCTCTCGGAAACTCCTGCATTGCAGATATTTAAAAATATTTTTTCTCTCTTCATTCACTTACTGAAGTTTGGGCTTATCAAATCTCCTGGGCACTTTGCTGACCACTAGAGCAGGAATGGTAATTTTATAGAGGCCGTTATCTCTTTAGCTGCTTCCATATATTCACTATGAACAGTTTGCCGAACGCTGACACTAGAGAAAATGTTTAAAAAGAGTGAAAATGTAGATATTAGTCAATCTACGAGTACAGTTCTTGTGAAGGCAAAATAAACATTCCAATTTTGGAACTACGGCTTTTTTCCAGGACATTAAAGTGGATGCACGCTTTGAGAGAGGTATATTTAATGTTCTAGGCGCACTGGAGCTTTGCACATCGCCGTTAAGTATATAACGATCGATTGCCATAATGTTCACTAATTATGTGCTATATTTTTTTATCGATTACAGAATGAACACTGTGTATAAAATGCAGATATGATACAGCGTTTATTTTTCTTTTAAACGAAACCCTAGCTTGCCAGTTCGCCGATCAACAATTCTATATACAAAAGTTTGGCGAGGGAAATTGGCGATAACGGCCGACATTACCTTACTTCATTTTTATTCCTGTTCTGACATTGCGACAGAAAGGCTTGGGAAAGTCCATCGCTCACTACACATTTCGAGGCTCGGATAACGCACCTCTGTTCAGTAATTACACCAGATCTTAGCGGAACTCTCATCCAATGAAGCAAGCTTTTCTGCTGAGCGCAGAGGATGAATCCGCATTGCCCAAGTTAGTTCATGGCGCTTAGAGGGAAAAGTGTAGCTGAGATTCTAGATCGCGTCAATTATGAGGGTGCTAAATTGAGGTTGCAGAGTGCGGATGCGTTCGACTAGGGGGCACAGTCGAGAATGTTGCAAGATTAAAGAGGTCGAGTTCGGTTCTTGATTACTAGCATGATTTCAAACATGAGGCGGTTCTGAAGATATGGTTAGCTTCTTAAGCGTTCCTATACTACGGTTAAGATTGCGCCTGTTCATGAGACAGAATCGCAGATTCTCTATCCCCGTTCCATCTGTCTTGCTACCGTCGTGTAATCGAGTAACCATGAAGATCGTGGTTTGTCGTGAGTTTTTATTATTGCCTGTAATTTGAATGTAATGCCTGAGCTCATTCCACCATAGGCGGAGCACTGTACCCATTCTAACGATAACATCCGAGGACTGTTGTTTGAAAGAATGTCTATTAAAATTTCAACCTTTCACTGCAGTGTTCGATAGAAACTTTTCAAACTTCATTTCCTGCTATTACCTACACAACTAGTTTCTATACTCTTTCCTGGAGGTTTTGGCGGCCGTCTTCCTATTTAAAGTTTGGTTGAGCTTTTCACTGCGGGATACATATTTTGTTATAGAGAAGACCGCCACACGTTAACAAACATCAGCGATTACAATTAAACAGCCGGCCCCTGTGCATTACGGCTCCCCCGTATGTCACGTTGCCCACGTCAATTGCCTGAAACTGAAGTGCACAATTTTATGTTGCCGTCATTTTCCCCGTCGGTGGTAAGGTGAGTTTTTAACGTACTCTATTTTTGGTAACTTGTCTGCTCCACTTCGAAGACAGCATCAGCAAGGCATTTTTCTAGGAGTAATTTTATCTATCACACATCTAACCTAAAATTATGCATAAAAAAGCAATAAAAAACCTAGATACTTGAAGTACTCAATACAGTATAGTTTGAGCAATGATTAATAAGTGATAAACACCTTTACTATTGGCTTATAATTAGTATATTTATGCTAACTGGAAATAATGATATCAGAGATGAGTAACTTGTGAGGACAAGCATTTACGCATACAGTTACATAACGAATCTTCCTATGTGCATGCTACCCCTGGACTGAAAATAATGAAAGTAACATAAGAGTTGAAACAAAGAACTCCTTTTTGACTCAGTGTGAGTCTCTTCCATATAAGCTAATAGTCATCATTTACAGCAATCTTACTAATAACATTCCGGTTATCGCTTTCTCAAGTGTGTACATAACAAAGAAGCAGTGGTATTTATGTAATATTATAATGCGAATAATACTCTGTTCATAGTTTATCTACAAATTTGAAATCCCTAATCATCCTCTAGAGAATTTGGACACTTTGCAACAAGCGGCTGCAGGTTTGAAGATAGAGAAATGATGCTAAAAACGGTCACGACTGGTACTACTTAATTTTTGTCGCTGAATCTTGAGAGGACAGAATTCCTTGCTTTTCACTGAATTGAGTTTAATTTTATTTTGCTAAAAATAGTGCAATCAACATATATGTTAATCCCTTTGGCCCTTAGCTTTCTCGGCTCGATTTATGCCGATTTATGCCAATAAAACGAATGGTTAAGTGTTACGCCAACGTTTCCTAGCTGTTCCTTGAGAAACATTTTCGGTAGAGCTAAGAAAAATGACATCAACCAGCTAGGGCAAGTGGATTCGCACTATCGTGTTACAATGAAAAAAACGCAGCACATTACGCCACATGAGCACTGAGGAGAATCATGTTCAATTCAGCCTTCTCTTCTTTTGCTAAATTTCTCCCATTTGCCGCTTTCTGTTCCTGCGTACATGTAGCTGACCAAATGGCACTCTACTTTGTCTCTATAAATTAGTACTAATGGCCACAAGGCGACGATGCTCAGCAGAACAGTTGCTCTGGCGCTGCACCTTTGGCAGAACGAGTGCGTGCTTCCCGGTCACGTAATTGACTGAATGTTTCGGATTTTCCGCGACTTAAAAGCTGCGAACGAATTCTGCATTACTAAGTATCGTAACAGTCAGTATAAAAGTTTTGGCTTACTGTATGGTTTAAAGGATAAGCGATCGTTAAGCGACGCAGGCCACGAGAAAAACCATAGGGGAGGCGCCGAAAATGGGCAGCATCACCATTTTCATGTGCTCTCACAGGTCACCGTACCTGGGGGACAGCAGCTGCCGCCACCTGGATTCATTCCGCGTCCTTGAGGTCAGCAGTCGTGCATTTTATGTTTTCGGTCATCTTTTAGGCATGAGAATATGGCAATCAAGGGAAGGAAAGGAAGGCTGTTATTTCAGGGATACTCCGGAGGACAAGGAGCCCTTGAGCCGATATTACCCGAAATACTTTGGAAGTTAGTCTTGGCTATTGTGACCAACTAGTGCTGCTTACTGTCACATTCTTTCGTAAATAATGCCGTTCAAATGATACAATCATTTAAGCGGAAGGAAATGGCCGCTAAGTACAATGAACGAATGGTGTGTAGCCTCAGACGGCAAAAATCGGCCGCCTGCTCACACAAGTCACGTTCGAGGACGCCGGTGTCGTCTACACTGGAATAGACCATCGTCTGCGCCGCCATCTGCTAGAGTGGGCCGTCCACTTTATTCCCTTGTCATTTTGCCAGGCTGCTTACATTGAATGACCGGTATTATTGAGCAAAGTGAATGCATGTAGTAGCACATCGGGCTGCATGAGAAGTTGGCGCGATTCCGAGAAACACCCAGCGGATAGCGATACTGCCAGCAGTAAGTATGGCTTAATAAAACATATTTTTGTGGCGTTTTAAAAATAGATTGCCTCAGGATTCAAGTCGTATACTTTGTCACACATTTCATCAAATCACTTGTCAACATTTAATAATCGGCAGCCCTCATTGTATTCTGCGATATATAGTGCAGTAAGTTTTACTGAGGTGTATTTCTATGAGTAGAGCTCTTAAATGGTACCTTCGTGCGCTTCGCGGTGCTTTTCAAAATACTCTCGCTTTGAAATGACATTACATATTTTCTTGACCTGTTCTGCGATTTTCATGGTTACTCTGCATGAAAAGACGGCATCATGGACGCCCTGTGAAATCAGAACACTGCTGTGAAATCATTCACTTCCATGTATTGTATGCGTGCGCTTAGCACGCGTACGATACATGATACTTTTCAACGATACTTTACAATATGGTACGATAGTTTTCACCCCTGGTCTGTGGTGGTGTCTGCGATCGCCCGTTTTGTTTTTGCGCACGGAGTTGGTCCATGCAAGGGAATTTTATCTCATAGTTACAACTGGGTCTATGTTTATTAAATGTTGTTTAATGGGTGTTTGTACTTGTGTTATTTTTGTAAAATTTCTTATAGGCTTCCTTAGGTTGGATGTTTTCTTTTAGGCCTCTAGGTGTTATTAAAGTTTCGGCGTTATTTTTAATTTCGTACGTAAACCTCCTGACTTTGATTAATATTTTTAGCAACTCAGTCCTGCATATTTCCAACCACTAATACACAGTAGGTCTACTCAAAGTTTTATTCCTCTGCTCTTGCCAAACATTTGTTTCGTTCTGTGGCGTTGTCTTTAGCTGCTGGGTGCACCAACCCGTATCTCCTGTGTTAAGGTCATATTGGCTATTCCTATCTTACTTCGTTATATTTGAACAGAATGCGTTCATTGTGTGTGAAGAATTCATAAGAAACAAAGTTTCCCGCAGATGAAGCATCGAAGTCGCAAAGCCACAACAAAGCCAGAGAAAAACCCCATCAACTTCACTTAAAGCACATAAAGGAAATTCCAGCTTTAAAAAAAAAAACGTAAGTAAACGCCACTGGACACAAAGGCTTCGGAAGAAGATGCCGAATCGCATTTCGCCACAGGAAATTGATCGCGCATCTCCAGCGATACTGGTTCTCTTCATTTTTTTTTGTCCTTTCATTTTATGTGTTCTGATTTTTTGCCATAATGTATAACTATGACCGCAGTATTGGAAGAACAGAATTCGTTGCATTCCAGCGCTGCGCTGAGGAAGTTCATGATAATGGGCGGGAAAGTACATCCTGCTGCGAGTGTCTCTCTTTAATAAGTTATCTGCGTTGGTCGAAACGAATTTCGGAGAAACAGCGGCCATTATAACTTTCTCCGTTGAGAATGATATCGACGCGTGCCTTGTACTTTATATATTGCGGGCGCCGAAGATTGGACTAAATCGTTACATTTCCCCCGTTCCGCCAACTAAAACGACATCAGGTATCTTCCTCCTGTCAGTTCATGCAATATCGTCCCAAATAATTTTTGTGCCTTGTGCGTAAAAAAAAAAAAAATGAACTGTCCCATTCAGCTAGAGCGGCGCTGAAAATGAACATTTGACATCTTGTTGCCTTTACTTTGTGCGAATTGGTATATTGCTTCGATCTATTTCAAAAGCGGAAATATTTTTAATTGAAAAGCGCATGGTAGAGCGTTCGATAATTTTCTTTTGCTTATTATAGCTAACACGAATCTTTCGGGCTACGTCCAACATGCTGCGTTGATCATAAAATAGTTCCTAATGGGTTCCTTGGATCTGTTTCTCTAAGTGTGCGATTGATATCAATATATTTCTTAAGTTTTCAATGTGAACTGTTTATTCCTCGTAGTATTTTCTGCTTCGACAGTGCGGAGGGGGGGACAACTTGACGGAACTTAAACGAAAATTTTTATTGGTGACTGCGTACATATTCGATCGTCTGCAGTCGGTGCTCAAGTTTCATATTTCTTTAATAAGAATATTTTTCTCTTTTGAGAGAAAATATTCCGGTGCTCTCATCGCACCTGTATGCTTTTGTAATATTCAAGGAAAAACAAAATAGAAACATTTCTGACTTGCATGCATGGAAAATTTCAGCCTCGAGAGTCTTTCACTATATCAGCCGCACCGTGCCGATTGGAGTACGCAACTGATAAGGTAGATATGTTTGAAATGCATTACCAATCGGGTCGTGACAAATATCCCTGAGCGCTAAATATAAACTTCCACTGATTTTTGTATTGTTTATAAATTTTTTCCCTCCTGCTTGCCTCTCTTTTTTTTTTGCCTTGCGAAAATATATTTACGCCGTAGAAACTAATGTTTTCATATCCATGGTGATTCATGCATTTTTGTATTTTAATTTTATACCAACGACCTCCAGTTCTTGTTGTGTTCTGCAATAGCGATGTGTTAATTTTAATTATTTATCTTATAAATTCAGATATTCAGGAATACCGTCTATGGCCCCTTAATAAAAAGCTTTACACCTAAGGCGTTTATGAGTATAAAATGAAGCGTATTGAGAACAGCGCAGCACGTTTCGTTACTAACACTTACAAATTTGGCTCTAGTATAACGAACATTAAAACTGAGGTTGTGTGCCAGCCACTGTACCAAAGAAGAAAATTCTTCAAGTGAGATTTTCTCACAGTGTATTCCATGGTCACACTGGAATAGAAAAAAGTATTCACCTGACGGCCCCACACTATGTTTCTACTAGAAATGATCATCCGAAAAATGTCAAAGAGATTGCTTGCCGCTCGAATGTTTTCCCTTTCATATTTTTTTTTACGGCTAACTAATGGAATCGACTGCCCGAAAGAGTAGTCAGTGTCTCATCCATCATCTTTCCTCAGCCCTGGTTTAACTGTGTTTTCTGTGAGTTTAGTAGCATTTTTCATACGTTTAGAATGATATTCATTGCTTATTAGATGCATTAATTTTAGTATTGTTCTCGCTGCGTTTGATAGTTTCTTTTATGTGTTGATTTTTCTTTCTTATCACATACAATGGTTATAATCCCCATACAATATTGCCCCGCGAGTGATGTAGTTATATAAATAAATAAATAAATAAGTAAGTAGATAAATAAATAAATAAATAAACAAATAAATAAATAAAATAAATAATAATTTTTATATCCTACACTGCTCTCCATGGGTACAATAACGTATTCTTCCCATTTACTACACTTGACATAAATTTTCGACAACACATCTCTCCTTGCCTTCCGCCGGTAGAAATTCAGAAACATTTTAGTACTATCACAGAAGTCTGTGGTCACACGTGCCTTTAGTGGTGCCGCGTACATTTTCTTATACAGACACTATGATTTGTGTGAAACAATTTCCTCGCCCCTCAAACTCTCTATTTTTCCCTCCCTTACCCTCACCTCAACGGCTCTGCAATTCCCCCTTATTCGCCCTCACGAATTTTTCGCCGCCGATCCTCCTTCACCCTCACCTCATCGAGTCCAATCCACACAAACTGAGGGCGAGGACGCCCTCATGAGAGTTCAACCTCGTGAGGATGCCCATGTCTACTGATCACTCTTCGTGCTCTGAGCAAATGCTCGCCTAGCTTTGTTGTGCTCATTCCTACGAACAGCTTTTTATGACAGGCACTGCTCTATACCGCGCAATTAACGCGCATTAGTGTTGAGCGATCGTCGGCGAGTTCGTACAGCCTGCGATATTCCTGTTCACGAGGGGCAAACATACAAAAGTACAAAGCCATCACGCGCCGAGCTATGCTTAGTGTGAGCTTCAGTTCTGGAGTATTTTGGCCGCATTTTAAGAGCGTCGAATAAGGAGCATGAAAGTGAAGACTCATCATCACCTCTCAGGTTTCAGAGTATGAAGAGAAAAAGGAGGGTCGGAATGTGATTATTTCATTAGTTACTGCCGCAGCGCGATTATGGCGATGTGTCTAGGAGATATAACGTCATGCATGCCACTGCATCAGTATTTAGCTGATGTCTTTTTAGCCTGACAGAATCTCTTGAGTCTAGCTTGTAACGGGTCTACATTCGATCGTTAAGCATGTACGTCACTTTCATCGTGGCTGTAGTATCAACTGGAGTCAGCGTTACTCCACTTTACTGATGTTTTTATTTCATTCTCGCACTCTGCAGTTATAACTAAATAAACAGATTATCGGACCGTAATTTATGTTTATTTCCCTTTTGAAACCTTTAGTACCGCACGATCCCACGCTTGCTCACTAAAACAGTTCCTTTTAAAGAATACTGTAGATGGGCGAGTACGCCAAATGAATTTATTGCGTTAAGTTGTTTCATGATAGGTGTCTGTATGTTCCTCATGACATGAAACATTCTTGTTCTAGTAGCTGCAGTGCTCTTATGAGCAGTGGTGCATTGTACCGTTATCAGATTTTGTTATGTAGTATAGGGTTTAGCTCCTTTGCTTCGCATTTGTTAAATGAAGCCCTCATCACTCTTAACTATCTACAATTAGTGTCATTTGCAAAGATTTGCAAACATAACAGCGTGCTGTTTCGGGAACCTTGATATTTTTTGGTGAATTATTTCAGTCGGTTCTCAATAACACTAAAATAAGATGATGTTGTTGAATTGACTGAAAAATATCACTGTGCATAGTACGTGCATCCCCTGTGATATTTATTTTGTACTTCTGCTTCGCTTTTCTGCAATTTTGGCTCGTGCTCCTAGTTTCACAAAATTGTAATTCTTGATATTAGTCTCAAATGTACAGTCCCTTGCACGAAGAATTTTTGAAGCTAATTAAAATGTGGCAGTTTCCTGGCTCACTTCATCGTATGATGCTCAATATTATTACCCGTACAAAACTCATCGGGACGTTTGCAGTTTCAGTGCAATAACAAAAATATATCACCTGCGGAAAGTTTTCATGTCCGCGTAGAACCTTAATTGCTCTCCGCAAGGCATGCGCGCAACGCTCGTATCTTTGTTTTACAGTAGAATTTACGCTCCGGTCGCTTCTAAATTTCGTGGCCGTTTGTCTGATTTCTAGGTGGCATCTTCAAATGATTTAAAGTGAAACTTTTGGAAATGCGTGAAGACTTTCTTCCCGCCCGAAGCTCGCAGTAGAAGAGATGGAATGACTGAAGAGGACAAGCACTTATTGAAAGTAGCAGCGCGAGAACAAATACATGAAAAGAGATTAAAGAGGCACTAACTCGAAACTAATATTTATTGAAGGAAACATGAAATATATATACCCATATAAAAGCTGACCAACAACGCATACCCCTCGATCACCTATAAGCAGACACCAAAACATGAGTCACTAAAACTCTCGAATTCTATGCTGATCTAGATGACCCAACTCATTGCAAGTAGATGCGATGGATGGCTCTGTAACACATTCGTTACCTAGCCGTAAACCGTGTCTAGCCTCTATAATTTCCTGCTCGTTTATTGCACATATAGCCCTTCATCATAAGAGGTCTATATCTAATGATACATGCCCGTGGCACCTATGTATGCCAACAACTCTCAGTGGTTTGACCCATGTGTCCATACTCTTGTATCAGGTGGCCGGGTAGGGCGGTGAGCGTGGCTTCGAAGGTGCAGCTTGAATGCCGTGCAAAGTCCATGAACAAGTTGGGCAGCTGGACAGAAAAGGCAGGTTAGGAGAGCAGTCTCCGAAGTCCGTGAAGATTTCATCGCTGATGTCAACGCAGCACCCACGCAAATTCTTAGCCACGCCACTTCACGGCAAATTAGACTGCCGGAAAGGTTGGACCCACACAGTGGCTGATTTAAATTGCTTGAACATCCAAAAAGCACCTAGCTAAAATTCACAGTAAGTAAAAAGCGGATTCCTTATATTGCCGAATTCCTACAAACCTCTTGTGCCTCTGTAATTGCACATTTAAACGCCTTCAACCGGTACCCACATATAACCGACCATAATATAACGGAATCTTTTGCACAACATTCTTTTGCATGGTAAAATATCAAATATTCTTTACAATTTATTTGGGGTCGAGAACATCACTTTAACACCCAACTTTCTAGCCACATTTCTAATATTTTGTGACAATAGATACTGATAATACAACACAACTTGTCTTTTAGTATCCCACAGTCCGGCCTCTGCCTGCTTCCGCAAATCCTAACAAAACTATATCAATTTCTTTAGCAATCTGTGACATGCACTTCCAATAACGTGAACAAGAAAACCTGCGTTCGTAAGCTAGATACCTGCTCAATAAAACTGATCGGCTATCAGTGAAAATACGATTTCATTGATAATGAACCCAGGCTGCATACAGCAATGCTATCTTTGACAAGATTTAAATGGTTAGACATGCAAAGAAGTAGCGGCTTAAGACTCCTATAATAATATCGCCGGCACACATGCTGCGTACAGAACATCAAAGTAGCGTTTAGATACTGCAGCTCTTTTTGGTAAGATATATGCTCCATAGTAAACTGAACACCAAGGCTTTGCTGCCTTAACAATTTAAGAAAAATTATTGGCTCTAAGCTATCACAGTCTTTGTAGAAAACAAAACAAATCATCTACATACCGAAAGATGTTTCCCCTCAACTCATGTAAGCTTTTGGCAATCATGCTGTCTATACACTGTTACGACCAAGCATCCGCATTTGCGCGCTCTATTGTTCGCCTGTGGGCATGGATAAGTGCTGTGAATATGTGGTGATGGTCCAATAGCTCTAAGTGAGCCTGTTTCCGGGAATCCTGTTTTGTAAGCCTGTTT
>JAJIZL010026005.1:69217-81402 GCA_023969395.1 Amblyomma maculatum
GCTACCAAGTGAAGGCCGGGTCGACGTAGCCCCAGCGTCACGACAACACTGCTTAAGAAAGTACTGTTTGCACTAGAGCAACCTTTGAACTAATGCAGATATCATTTTTTTTAATAGACCTTATTGCCAAAGTCAACAATCATGCTATTTGCATATAATGAGGTTAATTCCAAAAAAGCCGTAAGTGGGGTTCCACAAATATTTCTAAACGCAAGCTCGTCGTTAGGCTGTGAAATAGAGATACATAGGCTTTTGATTAGGTATCCATGCGGGATAGAACACAATAAACGTACTTGTTTTCACATCCTTGCTTTTCGTACTGCTACTTTCGAGATGGCACCATACCAACTCGCTGAAATCTCTATCCTTCTGTAGGATAAGCATAACAGGTTTACGCTAGCTGATCCCAAAGGGAAGAATGCGGGTCATATAAAAGGCAAAGAAAGGCCTACAAGTTTAGCCAAGATTGAAATGATGAACAAAGCCTAAACTTGCTGTCACCTTTGAGAAGGAGTTTTCTTTGCCTAGTATTTTGAGAGCTGTTTTCCTGACTTACTTCTGTGTCAAGCATCACATGGATGTCACTCTTAACAGGCTGTATGATCTCAGTTATTGTCATTTTGTTGTAATTGGAATCTTTGCAATTTTTTCTCCTTCAGTAGGGAGATATTTCTGTTACAAAAATAATTCAGATCAATGTGCCAGGCACCACATTGATTGATTTCTCCTTATCGCGGTTCACCAGGATTTTCCTTAGTGGTTTTCACGATACACAAACCGTACTTTTTACACTTGAGCTTATTTTTTGTAAAAACAGAATTCTTCGGTCACACAGTAAGCAACTGTTCCAATCACTTCTTTCTGGCTTCCCTTAGCAGTATTCGCAATGTATAAGTGCGCACAAAAAAAAAAAAAAAAAAAAAAAAAAAAAACGGAATATGTTTCGAAGTTAAAATATTTGCAGTGATTCAGCACAAAAATTATGAGGGTTCGTTGTAGGGAGCGCTAAGGCATTGTGCCTTATGTGTTTAGGAGCTTCTAATGTCTTTACCAGTGGCTTGAGAAAAGTTTGATCGTTGAAGCGTGCTTCAAAAGTATACGCGCTGGACGTATACCGTATACATTTCAAGTTAGTTTAAATATGAAAGTAGCAAAGGTTATGTGTCCTAACGACCACCTTCCACAATAATATCTGTTCGGATATTCGTGTTCGTATTGCGTACTTCATATTTCCCTCAGTAATATTACCAAGAAGCCATATTTTTTGTTGAGTTCATCTGTAAGTCACGTGATTTTGTTTTGTTGTGCAAAGGAAGTGCAAACTTACGAAATTGCTCTGTACTACGCGTACACCGACGTGCGTATTTCACTGTCTCGAGGCGACAGATATTCTACCAGCTTTATGTATGAAGATCAAGGATGCTAAATAGACAGCAGTTGTATGTGAGGTTTTCCTGTTCTCATTTATGCTGCCTAGAAGCAGAATAAGTTTTTGCGTGCTCTTTCGCTGTTCCTGAGAAGGAATTTGCAGCCTCCGTCAAAGTGCTACCTGCCGAATAGGGCAGCGACTTTCAGAATACCTTGAACAATAGAAACGGGTTTGTGCTGAATGAGCACAATGGACTTCTGGAGATTTTTTGGATACAGATGGATGTAAATGTAGGAGTATTAAGATCCTCTCTCGGCTTCTTACGGCTTAAAGTGTAGTATAGGCAATTATTTTAACACTGAAATAGCCAGTGAATCAATCGATAATTTCAATAATCAGCCAAGCATTAGCCAAGCAGTCAATAAGTGAAGTAAACTACCAATGTACAGCGGTTCTGAGTTGTATGTACCATATATTATATCATTGTTCAATGCGTCCACATCTTTTTTTTTTTTTTTTTTTTTTACTTTTCTGCAAGATCCACTTCGTTACTTCTGCATACCGACCGTGCTCGAAAGACCGTGTTGGAGTCTGAGCCTCCAGTCGAACCTTTACAGCAAAGCACACATGCACATGTATTATATTTGGGTTCGGAGATGAAACCTCCTCGGGCGGTAACGAACTCTTTACACGTGCTCCTTCTAATAAGGCGACATCAGTGTGCTCTGATCGTGCCTGCGCACCCCGACGTTTTATCGTCTAGTCTTCCTTAACTTTAAGAGTGGATGCGCGTGTTTTACGGAAGTTGTTAAAGAACGCTTGGCTGATCCTAGCGATAATCTCTGAACTCAGCGACAGTAGTCGCGGATAGAATCCGGCCGGATAGCTTCTTTACCTTCGTGAGAAGCGGTGTTACTTCGCTGTCTCTTAAATTAATTTCAAAATAGCAGGGGGTATTATGTTCAAAGAAAAAATTATGTAAGACACTTGACTTCCACATTTAGGGCTATGACATAATTGCGTAGGCCACCAGTCCATATGTAAATTTCCACTTCAACCAATCCGTGTCGGCGTGCGCGCGTGGCCAAGGGGTAATTTGAATGCAAGAATCCTAGCAGATGCATTATGTTATCACCGTCCCACAGGAAAGGAGTGGCCAGAATTGGCAGCTCCGGCTAAACGTAATGTCGGGCGACCATATACATCGGCCGTGTCAGCTGCCTTGGTGCTCAGCAGTGTCAGCAGCCAGCACCAGGCTCGTGACTTTTCGCTCGTAACGCTGTCATCGAGGACGAGTTTCCAGTGAACGGAGCTATTAATGCCCTCGCGTTAGCACCTGTATTCGTATTACTGTCATTTTGTGCCTGTAAATATGAAACACATTTGCTGCTGAAACACATTAAAATTACTGTTTATACATGAGTAAACTTTTGACCAGAAATTATTTAATATTGCCGCAAACCTTTAAAAATTGCATTTTGTTTTCCGCAGGCGCCGGCATGCGGCCCTATCACTGTGATAGTAGCCCGTGAAATGTTCTTGTATTCCCGTCTTATCAATTTGAAGCGTGAGATGAGCTGAGATTATTCCCGAATGCATGCAAGCAAGCACAGCTGCTTCGTTATTATTTCATTATTTCACTGTACCCCTCAGACGTTTTATCCTAATATTGGCGCGCCGACCTTAAATTCAGCACTGCTATATTCAAGGGGTATTCCTACTCCTTCAATGACCGAGAAGCACCATTTGTGCTATCGCGCACGTTGTACCAAGTGCGCGAGGTATTTGAGGTGACTATTCCTTATAGCCATCGACACAGCATGTCTATCTAGGCGTGCTGCTTCTTGTTGGTTGCCCGTTAAATTCATACTGTGAAGTGTGTTCCAAACTGTAAGCGTACAACTAAACGCAGGAAATGAAACGTCTTGCCGTCGTTGTCGCACTGTCCGTGCACCATAACGACTTGGAAATTGCCAACTTTCTGAATGTGGCGAAACCTTTTGTTAACAGGGTACGGACAGACCTGATGTGCTCTGGCGGGGATGTTGCATCTGTGGCAAAAATGAAAATGCACAGTCAGCGGCCAGATGTTGTTAGAACATTTGATTTTCTTCAGCGGCTTCAAGTCATCTTGAGTGACTACTGAGGGAAATTAATGTGGGCCGTTGCAAAGGAGCTCCAAGTCACACAGTCAACTGTCAGTCTCGCTATGCATTAGGGCTTGAGGAACCATTCCTATGTCATTATGAGGTGGTAATTCTTGTCCGATAATTATCGCGATAATCATCTGCTCAGGTTTAAGCGCTTGCTAGGCAAGCTGAAGACCCTTAGGAGCCTCGAATGCTGTTTTTTGCTCTGTTGTCCCTCGCAACCAGCTCCGCAGCCTTGGCCGCGCGCGCTCCTGCCGCCACCGTTCGACGCTGCCTACTGGCGTTTCCTAATCCTTTTTTGTTGTAAGCTGGTCCAAGAAAGTTCTCCGGGATAGAATCAGATCATATGATGCATCACGCAGCAGAGTAGGCAGGAGGCATCATGTCGTCTGACCAACTAACTCGACTTTCAACGGGAGAATCAGATCATCTTTTGCCAATAACGGGCACCTTGAAAGTGTCAGTACTTAGGCGATGCATAACACTGTGCAATAATTAATTATGATTGAACAATGCAGATCGTACGGGAAAGTAAGCGCCAAAAAAAAAGACAAACACAAGAGAGGAGACAGGACAACGCGCTCCAAGTAGCCTCCAAGTTTAAGGTACCAGTAGTTTTCTCTGCCCCCTGTCAGCTGGCCGCGTTGTGTTCTCGTATAAACTCAGAGAAACAGAAAGACAGAACATGCGTAACAAAGCATGGGCATAGGTACGTAGAGTGCAATGAAGGGGTTATATATCAGGTTCCTCTCACTTGTGGTAAGACGATCGTTGGGCAAACGGGGCGCTGTTTGAATGAAAGATTAAGGGAGCATGAACGGTCAATGAACACTGGAACGGGGTCCAATCTGCCGCTGCATTGTAAGGATTGCGATCGCCAGTGCAAACCCATTTTAGAAAGGACGGTGGTTTTGGACCAAAGCCGCGAACGTGTTGCCCGCGAACTAAAGGAAGCTTTTTGGATTAGAAAGAAGGGCCAAAATTGTGTTAGCGATGCCTCGGTTTCCCTGTATGTGAGTGAAGAAAGTGTTTTAGAAAAATTTGGCTGAACAAGAGTACGAGGTGTGCTACTATATACTGTGTGTATTCAGAAGACGAAACCTTTGGTGAATGCTTACGCTGGTACATGTGATTGTTCTGGTATTTATATTTTTGCGTGCTTTTTATGTCGTCTTCCCTTTTCAACATTTCACTGGGTCCCTTTATCATAGAAGATTTGTTTCCTGGTTTTGGTAGCACAAGGTGCTTATAGTGCTTAAAGCATTGAAGAAGATTTAGGATGGTACATGATTCCTCGGGGTTGGGTTTTTTAAGTTCCGCTCACTTCTTATTCATTCAATCATGTTACTTAGTCCCTTTCCACAACGTGTCATTTTGTTTTTAAAGTCATCGGTGTTTTTATCGGTTTTAGTCCACCCTATGTTAAACATGGAATTTATTGGTTATTGTTTTATTTTTTATGTTACTCTGGCCTTTACGTACTACATGTCAATTTGTTTTTAAAGAGTAAGGTGTTTTTATCGGGTGTAGATCAACCAAGGTTAAACATGGAATTTATTGTTAGAAAATATTGCCTTCTGACGTGTAGGGAGCCGATAGGTGGTGTGACGATGCCCCTATATATTGTGTGTGGATTTCAATAAAAGGATCAGTTGCCAGTAGCGCGTTGTCCTGTCTCCTCTCTGGTGTTTGTCTTTTTTTGCGCCTACTAGCCCATCAACAAGTTCTACTTCGGAACAATGCAGAATATTCGCTGGACACCTGAGCCTACTTCCACAACGAACACAACTCACAATTGTTTATCTTTTCCACTGTGGAGCCGCCATTTTTAGGAAAAGTGACGCGATGTTATTGCCGCAAATTGTTTTCGGTCAACATCATGTACAGCCTTTGTCAAAAGTGTAGAGCCCGAGGGGTCTGCTTCTGAGCCCGGTAGTGATGCTTATTTAGCACTAGAGGAGGTCCTTTCCACTGGCGAGGGTAGTACAAAACATCTTCTTGTCGGTAAGAGATTCAGAACACTGGAAATTCACTACAACCCGCACGAAGCGGCTTAAAAGCAGACCCCCTGGGCTCTACACTTTTGACAAAGACTGTACATACGCGGCCACTATATAACCCAACAGGGATTAGTTCTGCGCCTGCAAAACTATTTTGCAACAACTCTTGACTAGAGATGCCTTTATGTTGTTCGTTATTCTTGAACACAGACAAGTTTAGGTCAGAAAATAAAGACGAGGGAATAAAATGCGAGCAGTTTTAGATAGATGATGTTGCTCTTTAGTCCCAGATGCTAATTGGGCTCCTATCAAGTGGTCGTTAAAGACATATCTCTCGTCAGTTCTACAGCGACGTGGTGTGAAAGACCTATATACAAAGAAGTTGCTGTTGTAATGAAAACAATTTGGTTTAATTATGTGGTTTAACGTTTTGAAGAGTCAGGCTATGAGAGACGCCTCAGTGGAGGGATCCAGAAATTTCGACCATTTGGGTTCTTTAATATGCACTCACATTCTACAGCGCACGGGTGCCTTGCTTTAGGCCTCAATAGAAAAGCGGTCACTGCAGTCGGGATTCTATTCCGCGTCATTGGGCACAGCAGTCGAGCTACCTTAACACTACACCATTTTGGCAGGTGAAAATAATTTACAGGCTTGCAAACGTAGGATAATCGGTTATTTGTGAGCTTGGACCTGGGATTATGTTGCTACAAATTTCTTTGTGGGAACCTGTTTACTATAATATCACTTTTCTTATTGTTAGGAAATTGACGCAAGGTATACTCTGGGAACTGTAAATGGTTTAGTAATAAGATTTTACGTCGACATCGCGATGTAGAGAGCCATATTTACACATAAAGCATTAGTAGACATCAATAATTTATCCAATTGCTTCGCCTGTTCTGGGTCGGGGAGCATACTGCCCGGACCTTCAGCACAGGCTTCGGTTAGCCGAGAGGGCCCAGGGCGGAAGTGCTTACAGAAAACAGTTGTTAGAGGAAGATACGAGGGCCCATCCTTACCGCGCCTGCTGCCAGACGGATTCGCTGAGGAAGAAGTTTGGTGCGGCTGAAGTGCTGCCTTCCTGTACACCTGAACAGATATTACGGCATAACCAGACAGGTGGTGATACAGCGTCAGATTGCCTCCGGTTGTTGCCAGACCCCGGGTCAGACGTAGAGCGGGAGGAGGAGAAATGTAGGGCTCGTGCTAAGAAGATTCAAAAACACGTACTTTTATTCGATGCTCCTCATCTGCGGCTGAGGCCAACCGGGTGGTCAGGTATCTTGTGAAGAAAAACTCTAACCAAGGCCCCCAAAATCTGAAAATTTTCCAAAATGTCGGAAACGGAAACAGGAGCAAACATTTCATTTAGTTGCCAGAAAAGCCGCCACGGTATGATAATGAGACAGTTTTCAACTGTGCGTTGGTTCAATACTTGTATTAGTGACTTTATGCACGGAAAACAATACCGAGCTATAAACATCACAATTGCCGTTTTCTCAAGACGTGGGCGCCTTTTTTATAAATCCTCCGTCGGTAGGCGACCTAGAAGTTGTAACGCTGATCTTGAACAAAGTGATATAAAACTCGTACACTCAAGCGTCGTAAACTGCCCAGGCTATAGCGACCTAGGAATACCATATTTATACTTCGCTATTGCCGGGCCGGGCCGGCATTGGGGAGACTCTGGGTGTATCGTAGGGTGCGGATAGCGCGGAGGGCTTATATGGAAGGAGATACGCGGAGAGGAGCACAGTTGCCGCGGTCAACATTTCGTCCCACGGGGATGCGGATCAGCTCAGAAACTGCGAAAACAAAGTGAACAAAGTAAAAGATTATATATTTATCCTTTATTCTGTTGATGGAGATGACTAAGCAAAAACTCTGCCTTATTTACTTTTAGTATAACATTTATCAAAATGATTAGCTGATCCCTTTTCTAGAATTTAAAGTCGCAAGAAACAGCTAGAAGTATTAAGCGGATAAAATTTTGCACATCACAATAAACCGTGTTCTACAACTTTATCGGAGACGATTTAAAAAGTTATCCCGCTCCAAGTGGTGCCTCATTTGCACTTAAACCACGCACAAAGCTTGCGTGCTGCTGTTCCTTTTGTTGTATGTAAGTGTTATCGTATAGTTCTTGCCTAGTTTGGCCCCACAAGATAAGAAACCAGAGCCGTCTGAAAAGAGGCTGAAGGAGCGAGAGACGCGAACGCCAATTATCCGCCGAAGGGCAGAGGTGGCATCACCTAGCATCATTACAAAAATAATGCAGTCTAAAGAGCATCATTCCGGGGTCGTGATTTTGTCTGCGAGGAAACAAATAAAAAAACAATTTATATTTGGTAGCAGCAAACCTGCACGCCCTTACGAGATAATAAATCTACGTAAGCAAATGGTTATTGCAAAGGGCTTCTTTTTAATGCACAACTGCAAGCCATACCATAGTTTCAGTATACGACATATTTCGTAATGCATAAGGATAAAAAGGGTCTTTCACAAGCTTAAATATGTTTTTTTTTTCGGAATCAAACTTCAGCCAAAACCACCCATGTGAGAAATTGGCGCTGATGACCAGAGCTTTATAAATAAATGTCCTTTTTCGCAACTGCAAAGGCGGTCATTCTTGTTGCATCATAGAGAAGATTGCAGCTGCTGCACTTGCACCCACAAACGGTAATTTCGTATAAGTTGCAAAAAAGCGCACTCAATTTCCCAGCAAAATATGGACATCTTAAAATATGAGCAGTGGTTAACAGCAAAAAAGACAACTCGTGCCGGATAAATGACTTTTAGATGAAACGTTGCTGAGATAGCCAGCAGGTTATTCCTGGCTATCGGCTCTTGAAAGCGCAAACTCATAATGTGTTATTGCAAATTGCGGAGTTCAGAACTGGAGGATGAAAAAAACTGCCTGCATATTATTTCAACTAGCATGAAAGACGACATTTGTTTTTCCCATAAATCCTCCTGTAATCGCCTGTAATAGCCTGTATAGGCTGACAGTAATAATAAATAAATTAATGAATGAAAACGCACGAACTGCTTTATTCTTTGGTTAACACTCTTCAAAGGTTACGTCTTGGCTACTTGGAGCCAGTATGAGAAAATGAAATGTACAGGGCACGATGCTCGCAATTTATTTCCTCCCGAAGAAAGCAAAAAAGACTAATTGAAGTCTATTGAGAGTCAGAGGGGCTGAGAACCGTGGAGCAGTTGCGTCTGCTGCATTACCTCGGGCGCTTTTTTTCTTTTTAGTGTTCAGAAAGAAATACTGACACACAAACGTAATCTCGTCTCTCAGGAGATGAAACCTCTGCTGGGTAAAGTAACAAAAGCAGAAAAAAGTTATCAGTGTTGTTCCTAATCCCCTTGCTCCCTTCCTCTTTTCCGTTCCTAAAAAGAGCGCCATGTGCTAACGCGAGAGCGCCATGTGCCGATTTCGCTTTGCGCTGGAAACCTTTCTTCTGGAAACCTTTCTTAAGTTCTATGCCGAAACGCTTGTGTTTAAAATGTATACTTATTAGCCTAATATTCTCGTGCCTGTGTGATGTCATGGTAACTATTGCGCTCTGTTTTAATGGCTGAAAAAAGGCGATTTTATTTTAGACGCTGTGCAACGAACACTGAACAATAATAATTTTCAGAATTCGATATTACGTTTTGACTCAATTCGATTCTACGTGACTATGAACTTCACAACTTGATTCCCCTTTTTAGTCATGCGAAAGCACCAAGATTGGACGGGGAAGCTGAGCCTGGTGTTTTTCTAAAAACTTTTAAGGCCCCATGAGCGCCTTGCTTAAAGGAATGCGGACATGTAATGTCTGGCTATGTGTATTCTGTCTTGTAAGAATGCGAAATCCACTACAAGAATCAACACGTGGAAAGCTTCATAGCTTTGAAATTATTATTACAATTCTCCTATCCCCTCGATTTTATTTTCATTAACAGATCAGTGGTGTGACGTCCATCTTTCGTAGATGTCGAGTGATGGATAAAAAACTGAAATGTAATTTTGCTTCTTCACTTTTTGATGATTCGACATTCACCTCCCCCGCACCACACGACGAACACCATCCCCTTCTCTTTCAAGTTGAGCCCTCATCCTTTCCCTCCTGGCCACCTTCCCTCGGAGCTTCTGCGGCTTAGCCAACACCACCTAGACTAAAGTTCTGGGCTTTGCTTTCTATGCTGTTACTCAACAACCATATCAAGTACTCCCCGTGTGTTTCTGTAACTGGTGCGTTTGTTTCTTTTTTTTTATTCAATAAAAAGAGTTTTCTGCGGCTGGTCTGACTAGTATTCTCCTATGTATATTTAGTGCTCTTACTGCTTCATTTGGCCGTATCTGAAGACGGCCTTTTGCCTTGGGCTGTGCAGACAAGTATAACGAGGCCGCCTGACTTCCGGCACAAGTAGCTGTGGGACGTAGCTGCGTGGCTTCTTCAACACCCATGTGCTAAACGCAAGGACTTCTTATGAAAGACAGGTATTGTTACTAAATTTTGCTTTCATATGTGATCAGGATTTTACGGTGTTATAAGCCCTTGTGAGGAAAAAAAATGAGCATGAGTGGTGCACCTTATTTTCTTACTCTCAGGAATACACTATTAAGACTATTGTTACCTGCATATATAACAAAAAATATGTGTGACTGCATATTCCAGCAGTAAGCTGCCTGACTTTTAAAAAGATAAAATTTTTTAGCTCCTACTATCGGTAACTTTGAATGAACGAGCCAAACGAGGCAATGCCAGGCACCAAAAAGTGGTTATGCAGGGGCCGAATGGGGTTTAATGAGACAAGCTCTCCGATTTTTATGCCCTTGTACAGGGCGACTATCTCCCCGAATATGTTCGGGACACAAGCAGTCTGGTACTCTCGAAATTACCTCGTCTAAATTTGAACAAGAGTAGCGCCAACCTATTTTGAGTAGGACCAGTTCAGCGGTGACCTCAAAATTTAGATGTGTCACACCAAATATTTTGTCCTTTGGCTCCGCAAAATTTGACGTCATCCTCATTTCACCAAAATTAGTGTCAAACCTAATGTGAGCAGCGAAAACTACAAGGCATAAAAAAAGGTCCTCGTCCGGTGTTCCTTTTTTTCTTGTCTCTTGCCGTTTGCGCTGTTGGCATTATGGACGTCTACCCGCTCACCGAACTAAATGTTTTGCGGTCCAACCTAAATTGAGTATATTAAATTCAGCATTCACCTTTCGGTCTAGGTGGGCCACCCTCAAATTTTTTTGCCTCCTGAACCCTTGAATTTTGAGCTCATTCTAAGTCCCGCCAGAGTGGCACAGTGGTTAGAGCGCTTGAATACTGTGTCCAAGGATGCGGGATCGAATCGAGGCCTGGCGGCCGCTTTTCGGCGCAGGCGAAAAACTAGGTGCCCGTGTGCTGTACTATGTCAGTGCAAATTAAAGAACCACAGATGGTCGACATTTTTGGAGCCCTCCGCTTGATCTCCTGCCTATTTTTAATATGACCGATTCAGTGGTGACTCCAATAGTTAGATGCACTACCCTCAAATTTCGTCCCTGAGCCCTCAAAATATGGCTTCATCTGTTTCTACAAAACTGGAGGACATTGAAATTTCACTATGGCCAATTCAGCGGTGCTTTTCAAATTTAGGTTGTTATCATCAAGTTGACGCAGAGGTTAGGGTGCTCGGCTACTGTTCTTAAGGATGAGGGACCCAATCCTGACATTGACGGCTGCTTTTCGGGGTGGGGAAGGCGAAAACCAGGGTACCCATGTGATATGCGATGCCAGAGCACACAAAGAATCCAGGTGGTCAAAATTTCAGAAACCCTCCACTACGGCATCTAATTGCCTGAGTTGCTTTGGGATGGTAAACATATAAACAAAACAAAACCTTCAAATTTAGATAAGGTCAACTATAAACGCTTGCCCACAGGGGGCTGAATGTTGCCAAAATTATCACCCTACTCAACTTGGGTGTGACCAGATTAGTAGTGATTTCGAATAAGTTGAGCTACAACATGATTTAGCATCCGTATGACATCCCTATGCATGCAGCTATTGAGTTTAATCACATGAGGAAGAAAGCATGTTGCGGAAAGCGATCGCTTTACGAGTTATGTGCCACAACAGAAGATTGGTCACTCTGGCCAATAATGCCTTATTGTGCAGTCCCTCCTAGAGTGGATGGCCACCATAGAGTCCATAGAGGTCCATGCTTGTATTCATTGTAGATTACGGGAAAGGAAGTCATTCATTACTACCTGCCAAAGTGGGGCTATGGTTAGGACGCTCGGAATCTGAGCCGAAGTATGCAGGATCGAGTTTCCGCTGCGACCACTGCTTTTCGATCGAAGCAAAAAGCAAAGAATTCATGTGCTGTGCGATGTCAGTTAATGTAAAGAACCCCAGGTGGTCGAAGTTCTCCACTAAGGCGTCTCTTATAGCCTCGGTTGCTTTGGGATGTTAAGGCACATAAACCAAACCAGTCATTTTTTACTTACTAGGCCACCTGGCTTGTCTTGCCTTCTGCATATCACGAAAAGTGAGTGCCTATATAAGACTTGCCGCAATTCCTCAAAGTACCTAGATTCTTTTTTGGGTAACTATAATGTACCGTCTGTTGCAGAAGTTTGCGGCCCAACGCGCCGGGCAGAGGAGCAGTATCGCT
>JAJIZL010026005.1:81802-98065 GCA_023969395.1 Amblyomma maculatum
GAAGAGAACAAGCCTCCTCACTCTTTATAGCTACGTCAACAGGCAGCGCCGGCGGGCGCAGCGCCGCCTCTCGGGAGCGATACTGCTCCTCTGCCCGGCGCGTTGGGCCGCAAACTTCTGCAACAGACGGTACATCACCATTCTTTTTTATTGCTCTTGTATTCACCTAGAAGCTTGGTGCAACTATTCTCTTTCAATAATCACTTAGTAACCTGTATGTGTACGTATGTAACCTGCTATGGCAAATATAGGCAATTACTCATAGTAGAAAAAATGAGAGCACAAAATAGGCACAATAGCATCACTTGATAGGTAGCATGCCCCAAAACGTATTTGGACATACTGATCAGTTGCTGCTCAATATATTTCTTTGCTTGATGTAACAAATTGCACAGGAGACTGTATACTTTTAAATGTCTAATCATTTAACAAGCATATTGGCGTGTAAATTTCACTCCTTTCTTCCTGGGCCAACAACTTTGTGATTACCCACATGTCGAATGATGTTGAGGATGGAAAGGAATACAACTAAAGACAGCAGTATAGTCTATATCTTCTAAAGCTGTTTGGCCAATACTGTTTGTACATGAAATGGTTGAAGACTAGTTAGCATTTGAGTTAGCTTTTTGAGCATATATATTGTAAGGTAACGCGAAGGTCGGACTTGGGGAATCAGCTTTTATTGGAGATCTGAAGCCTTGGTCGCGGGGGCATTACAAAGTCCAAAAGGCATGACATTGAATTCGTAAAATCCGTCTTGAGTAGCGAATGCGGTTTTTTCTCTTCGGCTTCGTGCACCGGAATCTGCCAGTAACCGGAACGCAAATCAAACGTGGAGAAATATTCGGCACCCTGAAGACAGTCGAGGGAGTCGTCAATTCGTGGCATAGGGTAAACATCTTTGCGAGTGACTTTGTTAAGAGCGCGGCAATCAACGCAAATACGCACGGACCCATCCTTTTTTTTTTTTACCAAGACGACCGGAGATGACCAGGGGCTAGCTGAGGGCCGAATAATGTCTCGTCGGAGCATATCATTCACATTATCTTCTATGATTTTACGTTCTGATAAGGAAACACGGTAAGGGCGGCGGCTAACAATAGAAGTACCTTCTGTAATAATGCGGTGCTGTGTAGTAGAAGTTCAGCCCAAGGTCGGAGAAGTGACATCAAAGGAGGCTTGGTGTTTTCGGAGTAATTCCTGCAAAGCTTGGCGGTGAGCCGCAGGAAGGTCAGGATTGATGGTGCCAGCGATAACACAGAGAGAAGCATCGGATGAAGCTGCTGGTGAGGAAGAGGGGGCGGTAAGGGTGGTGAGGGACACCGGGTGAATGTCCAGGGCACAAGGAAAACATGTCCCTTTAGTCAGCACAATGGGCTCTGGGGAAGTGTTCGAAGCAGCGACAAGCGCTGTGCCATGCTCAAACCGAACAAGACTTGGTGGTAGCGCGATTCCACGGGTTAGATGGCGATCAGAAGGCACGATTAGCACATCTCCGTTATCAATGTCAGTAGAAGTAAGCGCGACAAGTTTGCATCCAGGGGGCAACATTGAGTCAGTAGCGGCAAGTAGGCGATGACGGGGCTCGGGAAGTTCAGAAGACGAGTCGCTCTCGTTCATGTAAATGACCCTGTCACGACACGAAATGCTGGCTGATGCGGCAGACAGAAAATACCAGCCTAAAATAATTGGGTGAGCGAACGGTGACATCACGGCAAATTGTACATAGTGGCGGACACCGTCAACAAAACTCGCACAGTACACTTAGCAAAAGGCCGAATTATTGCACCATTAGCTCCACAGTGTTCAAGTCCATCATAAGGCGTTTTCACTTTTCGCAAGCGGGAGCACAAGTCAGTGTTTATCACAGAAACAGCGGCACCCGTGTCAACCAAAGCCTTAACAGATAAACCTTCAACCCAACCTAAAATAATATTCCAGGGACGTTCTGTAGGATTTTTCGGATGGCCGAAGAGCGCAGTTTTCCTCGTAAAACTGCAGTGGTCAGTTTTCCGATGGGCGGGAGGTCGTCAGAGAAGCTTGGCGGGGAGGCGAAATGGCGAAGGAGAACGGCGTCTTGAAGGCCTGTAACCAGCAGGCGGAGCGGGGCTTTCTGGCGGGGGTGATGAACGTCGGGGATAATCAGGGAATGAACAGTGGATAGAGCCGAAGAATCGAGAAGGGTAGTCTGCTTCAAATGTGTCGTAGCCGCGGCGTTCATTCTGGAGCCTGCGATTACAGAAGCGGGAAATATGGCCTTGGTACCCGCAGTAATAACAAGCTGGGCGGGCTGGGCGCCAAGTGGGGCAGTATGTCGGCGCCGCGGCAGGTGGTGCCAATGCGGCGACATGAACAGTGGTAGGCGCCGGTGCGTAGGCGCTCCAACTGCAGGCGCCAAGGACGTGACCTGGGCGTACGTTGGCACCTGACAGATGGTAGGAGCGACCGGTGTTGGGAGGGAAACGGTCATTGAGGCCAGCTCTTCTTTGACAATGCTACGCAGGCCGGCACTTGAGGGATGCGGCTCAGATGCAGGGCGGCACAAATTAGCTTGAACCGAGAGCTCTTCACGAATTAATCCGCGAATAAGTGCACGGAGGTCAGCGTCGGCAGTGAAACCAAATGAAGCGAGATCAGGCCGCAGGCGTATTGACTGTAGTTCGTCAAGGCGTTGACAAATCGATACGATGGCGTCGATCGTGGTAGGGTTTTGCACGGCCAGGGCGTTATAGGCGAGTGGCCCAATACCTTTAAGGACGTGCCGAACCCGCTCGGCCTCTGGCATGGTGTCATTTATGCGCCGACAAAGTGCAATATTTCTGTTCTAGATGACACGATAATAAATTTTTGTCTGGCTACTACATCGAAAGGACCATGTTATTGTGGACGTAGGAAACCAAGTGCTTCTGCGTCAAGGCTTTGTGCAATAAATGAAGGATTGAATATCTATCTCTTTGATCAGTCACACCTTTCCGAAAATAATACAAGCATGTGAAAAGTTAGTAAAATGCACGTTACTGTACACATGAAATATGGGTAGCATGATTTACACAACACATGAGTACTTTTATAAACATGATTCTTTGAAATAACGTTGGCCAACTATCGAAACACAGTCAATATGGCGTCCTTGTACACCGTCAATAAGCCAGTCATAGGAGGTATAAGTACATTGTATGAAAATAAACTGTATTGAATATCGGTGGCTAGTTATTGCAAGGGTGGTCATACAGTGATCATATGTGTTCCAAAGGCACTATATTGACGATCAGTAGATAGCCTTAAGAACACATATGATTTATGTATTATTATTTAAAGACATCGCATAAAATTATCATACCCATTTCTGGAAGGTTTATTGTATGATTGCTCATTAAATGAAAGATAGAAGGAAAAGTATTAATAGTAACTAGTTTGCAGCTGCTGTCACCAATTGAGATGGCATTCACTGACATAAGATTGTTAGCCAGATCGGCTAACGTTTTTAGGGGACAAAGCTTAGATACAAAACGAGTGATTGGACGCTTCGCTTGTTTGCCAACATTAAGGGTGGATGAACTTGTCGCATCAGTGGTGGCCGGGGTTCGACGCTTCTTCGTTGTTCTGGGTAGATGGATCAAAAAGAAGAAAAAGAGGCAATAGGTGGGCAGGCAGCCGAATCCCGGGGAGTCATGCCTCGGTGACGAATGTTAGCGTAGGTAGCTCGGAATGAATGCGCGTCATCTCCATACTGGTAAATTTCGAGGTGATTAAATTATTGTTTTCCCCGACAGGGAGTACTTATGCTAGTTTTCGTATTGGGGAGTAAATATAAATACCTTCTTTTCAAGCACGGATGTGAACTTTTTTTGCCAAACGGCATTTTTGCTGAGCATTCGTCTCTCGCTGGCTATAAAAAACGACTTAAATTTTAGCGCTGGGATATAAGAAGCGGGAATTTCGCGGCTATACTCGTGAAAGCCGCCTCGGAAGTATGCAAGAAAGAAATTCAACCACGAGAAAACATTTGTTGCGATACGGGAAATTACACTCCCCTACATTGTCTCTCCATCGTCTTCATGGCCGGCTTCTGCTTGGCAAGCCCTTGCTTGGTAATTTTGTTGATTGAAACTCGCGCGCCTGTCATTACCTCACGATCCTCGCCTTTGACGCTCAGATGATGCACTGCTCTATGCGATGGGTACCATGCTGCTTGCGTGCTTCGAGAGCATTCTATTTCAGACTGTCATCTTAGGAATCATTTCATTGCTCTTTGCTCCATCTTTTTACAATCAGAAGAACCACATTTTACAGCGAAGTTCATACAAGGCACGGATTATAAACACAGGGGTCCTACGTTACCGATTCTTTATTTGGATATATTTTTATTACCCAGGTAAGCATACGTTAGCTGTAGGCATTTGCCATTAAAGGTGAGTTCTGTAAAAACGTCTTCCCATAGCTCCTACTTCGAATCAATCAACCGGGCTGTTTGAAACGAAAACAGCGAGCAGAAGGAGAGAGGAAAGCGCCACCAATAGCCGGTGTCTCTCCTCCCAGCAGCTGTTCTCATTCTACTCATCGGCAATGCCCATCTCTGCGCCAGTGTCGAATAGCGTTAGGGATGGCCTTGACCGAAGCTCCACTCGATGCGCTGAGCTTCCATCGTGGTCAGCCTCCATTCCAGTCTTTATTTGCGCCTCTTTGCGCTCATCAATAAGTCCTTGTAATCGCATGCGCATTCAAGTTATAGGGTTTTCAATGCTCCCATTTTTGTTCAGACAGCTTGCGACTTTTCAGACGTAAAAAATTTCAAGTCTTCAACAAATATCTCAGCATAATCTTTAAGGAGCATTTCACCCTATAATATCTGTATTCGAAAAAAACTTTTCACTCGCTTGTAGCAGACAGCGCACGTGGTCCGGGTGCTTCTTTCTCTCCGTTAGAACATGCAACGCTTCCATCATACTTTGCGATGGTCCTCTGTTGGTAATCAGAGCGTGCCATTAAGGAGTCATAGTGTACTCCTGCAAGTGATCGAAAAAATGTGGTCAGTAAAATATTAGTAAGAGCACCTTGCACTTTAGAAATGCCTTGTTTTTCATACTCAATAAGGCTTTTATTTATTTAAATGCGCACCCCATAGAGCACCACACTTCAGCAATGTTGTTTTCATTGTACCTTCGCGTTCAGCTATATGAAGCTAAAAAGCGTATTCAGGATTCATGATCATTACAACGAAATTATTTTTTACAAACATAATATCTCTATGTCCAACATGTGCGCATGCACACCTAGCACATTACGAACAGAACATTGATGAGACCAAGAAATTGATGAAAATTGATGAGACCAATGAGACCAAAGACCAAGGATGAGACGTGCCCAAGAGACACAGAAGCTGGAAGAAACTCTGCGAAAGGAGGTTAATGGAACTCTTACTGCTGCCCTCACTTCCATGCAGAGCCATCTGCAGACTATGTTTGAGGAGTTCCAACATACCACACTCACAGACAATATAAGCACCGTAAATCTGTGCCCCTTTCATGAGTACTATGACTCATGGGATTCAATGGAACTGCAGAAGCTTCAATCAGAACGGTCCTACCCTTCGTACATTTGTGCCTCAGCGCCGTCCTCTTTTCATACTCCTTCAAAAAACGCGCGGTCCTTGTAAAATTCCTGGTTACTGCGCTTACCAGACACCTACTATCCAACATAGAAACGGCCATTCAGAGGGACAGGCGGCCGTCTTAATCCGAAACGACTGTCCTTCCACCCAGCTCTCGCTTCAGACCCTTTGTTCTCCCACTCGGGAGATTGTTGCAGTAAAAATCTTCCCCCCTGGCCAAAAACCTTTCGTCGTGACATCGGCCTATTTCCGGCAAGGTAACGTCATGGCAGAACCCTGTACCTGGCTCCCTGACCTTGAAAACGCAGCACACCCTTATCCTATTGTTATCGGCGGAGTTTTCAACGCACATCACGCAGCCTGGAGCTCATCTCAGCCTAATCAACGTGGTAAACACCTATATGACGCCCTTGATCAATCCTAGACAGCAATCCTGGACAGCAGTGGAAAAGAAGTTGCAAAGCTCCACCGCGACACTGTCAGCACTCAACTGAATAAGATTTCGGCACTTCGCACTAATCATAACTTATCAAACAGTCATCGCTAATAAAAACCGCTGATTACTTTGCCCATCAAATGGAAATATGGCACGTGCCCACTCTGGCTGGGAAAGGTGGCGTCATATGTCAGCTAGAAAAGATAGAGGCCGCATTTCGCTCGTAATTTAGCAAATGCATCCTTTGTGTGCCGGAAAAAAACAAACACCAGTGCCAAAAAAGCGCGCTCTTGTTTCCCTTAATGCTTGTGGCCATCATATCAAGACAGCTTTCAGATGCACTCGGGTCGACGGTCTCATTTGTTCGCTTGAATGAACCGGAACCCATTCCAGGTGCTTCCTTCCGGTGGAGCCCTTGCAGCTGCTCCATCACGAGAAAAGTGTACGGACTCCACGATGTATGCGGAATACTTGGGTAGAAATTAAATTCAGCGAAAACAAAAGAAACCTCACCTAGATGCAGCACGCCTTCTCTACATTGGATTTAGATTTAAAACCGAAACATGGTGACCGCATAGAAGCAGCTAATTGTACATACGATTGCCTATTTCAGCATCTTAATCCGGTGCCAAGTGATGCATTCTTCTCATGAGGTGCAGTGAGATGTGAAATTAGAATTTACGTAATGTGTGAATTGGCATATTTTAAAGCAGCTCGTAGTCACAGGCATAAAAATTATTCCGGTCATATTCTTATCTAGTGATCAGATATATGGTCAGATCCAGAAACATGGTTTGAGCCAGGGCTGGACAAGATACTTCCAAAAACTATCTTCGATACTCTGAACACTTTTATTTCTGAAGCCAAAACAAGATACAGGATCGAAATCGAGTTTCGATATAGATACTCGGTACGGTATCGTCGATATTTCGATACATCACTGAAATCCTAACATAATAAAGGTGGTAATACGATCAGTGTCATTAGGAAATTTTACCGTGCTTTCTGGAATATTTAGGGAATTCCTATAGCGTAGTTTGTCTGAAAGTGCTTATTAAATACGCCAGCACGGAGTTATTTCTCTAGAAGCTACGTTGTTATAACTTGACATTTAATTGAAGCCATGGTTACAGTTAAGCGATTGCTTTCATAAGCAGCCTAGCTAAATATTTCTTAAACTAATGCTCTTCACGCGAACCGACCTGTGAGCACTTGGCTTTACATACATAATACAAAAGTTCAACCTGTGTGCGTTTGAAGAACTGAGCAGATATACTGCCATTAGTGTGATAACAATCTTGTGAAGCTCTGCATATTGTTAAAAGCCAGAAGGAAAACAAAAAAAAAATAAATTGGCTGAACATTCTTCTGTTCGAAAATAGCATGACGTGGGCGCGCTAAAAGCGACGCAAATGAGAAAAGCCTCTCTACATACGTGCACGAGCACCCCGCAGTGTTGTATTAGATGAAGATACCTTTTAAAAGCATATAAGAGTTAACCATGGCCGCGTTGACTCAAGCATCCTGGAGAGTTAGGAAACTCTAGGTCCGCTAGCGTCACTGGAGAACTACGGCAGGTTGATAAAAGATAGAATTATCTTTTTTCAACAGAAAATGGCTAATATGGTGTCAAAAAAACATGTTTTTTTTTTAGCTAGAGATATTTTTACAAGGCATATTCAATGTTTTCTCAAATGTGTTTCGCAAAAAAAAAAAAAAAAAACATGGTTTGACAACGCATGATGTGTTATTGAAACTGTGGGAAAATCGCATTCATAGCTTTCACGTCGTGCATTTCGTAAACATTTTGGATGTAATGCTTTTCCAAAAAAGCGACTAGTAGAAGCTGCAGTTACAAAGGATGGATTTGTTTTCCGTCAAACACCGTAACTACAAGAACGTGGTTAGCCGATTGCATCGTGGTGGACTGAGGCCTTAGAAGCATGGTTCTTGCTGTCAAGCAGAGCCGGCACGTGGAGCCCGGGGGTATTGGGTTGTGCATAAGTTACTGCGTCCGACAGCACACTGAGGGCAATGCTTGTCGAGAATCAAACGGTGCAGAGACGGGAGACGGATGGCAAAGGGTAGGAAGAGCGGGTAAAGCAGTGTGCGAGATCCCCACTGCGTGTTTGCCTTGCGTTTCTGCTTTGTTCATATATTTCTGTATATCTGTTAAAGGCTTAGAAGCTTCGTGGTACGAACTAGATGCTCTAACGTAAAGCACCTTATGAGCAGCTACTTACCATTGCCTCCTTCAGTTTTAAAGAAAGGGAATCTGGAAATATGGTTGACGCTGAGGGGCCGGTGCATTTGTAGTTAACTTAAGCGGTACTACAAGCCGTGTTCTCTCCGGTCCTGTACTACGGTCTGAGCGAGCGCCGTCAACCCAAAATCTCACAGCGGTTTCAATATTTGAAGTTTTCTTTAGTGTCGAGTATCTTAACAATACACGGTAGTTTAAAAATGTATTTTCGATACCGATACCCCGATACTTTCATTTTCCGCACACGATAACTAGCCAATACACAAAATGTATCTAAAGATAGTATCAAAGATTCACGTATCTTCGATACTGCCCTTGACTGGTTTGTGCGCATATCTTAAGTTCTTTTTTCCTAAGATAAAGAGAACGCGAGAGGAAAACGTGGTATTAGGGAGCTAGAGGGAGGGGAATAGAGCGTCTAGAGCATTTGCCGATGCCAACCTCTGTTAGGCGCGCACTCATCACTTCCTGGCCGATAGCTGCCGCTTTTCTTCCGCGAAAATCTGTCGTACTACTGGGACAAACTAAGGTGAACCACACCCCCAACTCCATTCCTCACCGTAACTTCTGCCGCAGACTGGTGACGGCTACAAAGTTGGTCTTCTTCATACCATGTACCTCCAATTGCCCTGTACCCAGACCAGTTCTCCTTCTCACGAAGACTTTGCGGCGGACATGGATACTTCTAACACCCTCCTCGCATGCCGCACATTCCCTCATAACCTGTCTTCGAACGTCGCAGAGCCTTACTGAGAGATATTATGAGCAGAGCCTCCACTCCAGGTCAGAGCCGGATTATCGCCAGTGCCGTGAGAAGGGTTGCACTCTTTACAAGATTTCTTTTTAGGTTGTCTCCTCAAAGTGAAGGAGCAGCCAAATGTCACGAAAAAGCACGCAAGAAACAAAAATGAGAACTCAACGAAGACATGTAAAAGGTATTGGTGTCGGTAGCGAATCTCCCTAGCGCTTGACACATTTTAAGAACTAGATACAGGAGCTCTTAAGGAGGTATCTTTCATTTGTAGTCAGCATACTGTTACAGGTACAGCGCGCGGAATAAATATATGCGTTGAGAGCTACCCTTCTATGTTAGTTAAGAAATGTTTTTAAGGATTTCTTTTTTGTGCCTCTCTGTTTTTGGCGGTTTATACCTTTCACGGCGGCAACAGGGTAATGTTTATGCAGCGCTCCTTTATTCATGCTTGAGGTCGCATGAAATAGCACCGGTAAGGCAGGCAGGAATGTAAATAAAGCGTTGAGTTCTGAAGGCCTCTGTTAAGGTTGGTTCTCTGCTTTTGTGTTTTTCTTTTTTGCATTTACCTCCATTTCATTCCAGACATTTAACAGCTCGTCGAATTTTATGTACCGCATATATAAGCCACAGCAACTTTAATAAAGCTTTGTTTAGTTTTTAGTAACGCGATTTTCTTTAAGGTCTCATTTCCCAAAAGCTCCGGCGTCAGCACTGTGAGCCGAAAATCACGAGTATGCTGCTGGAAGTTGGCACCTGTTAGTTTACATTATCGATCCGAGGTTTATTAGCAATTTGCGCAGCTCCACCTGATACCAGACAGCTGTGGGGACCAGTATACTTTCGAACGTCAATTTAGGCAGCTCCTAGGCCACGCAGCACATTCCTGCGGCTCGGGTAAAGCAGGGATTTATATGTTCGATGGTCGCCTATGATGGCACGTCATATGTTTCCTACTAGGCGGTATTTTATTTGTGTTTCAAAGTTTGTCCATTGTCCGAATGCGTTCCGCCGAATCTGAACATAAACAGTAGATGCGACCTCTAAACTTGTTTTCGACATAATTATTTCAAATCTCTAGGGGCGCCTGCGGTGTTTTTGCACAATTAAAAGCATTCCGCAACCTGACACTTTGCAAAATTAATAGCCTGACAGGAACAGAAACTTCACCACGTACTCATTATTAATGACGTACTTTTGGCAACCGCCAGGGGGGAAATGTCTTCGAGAGCATACATTTTATTAACTTTGGTTTTGTTTCATTCACAGACGTGACAAGGGATTTAATGTATCTCGGGAAAAAAGGACGAGATTGGCGCAAATCTCTGCAGACTCCAAGTGTCAAGAAATTACTGAAACGTGCATTTAACCGTCTACCTACTACGTAGCTTTTATTTTAACGAGTGAAGAGTGTTGGAAATCTGCCCATCTTCTGGCTTGCTAACAAGGAATTAGAAGAATCGGTATTTTTAGGACAATTTAATTCTTCCAACTTTTTCGTTTCTTTACAACAAGACAGTAATTCAAAGTTGACAAATTTTCACGATTAATGATTCCCTTTGATATTATAGATATTCGCAAACATCTACAGGACTGCAGGGACTGGATATCGTTTGTGTTCTATGGAGGTGCTTAAACTGGTGCTTCTCTTTGTGACCGTTAGGACATTCAATATTTAAACAGTAGAACCCCGTACCCTCGCATCTTTCCATTACCGCTAATAATATCTTTCACGTATTTTCAGAACTGATTTCGAACGACCAGTGAGGAGGTTGAGACGGGTTTTAGGTCTTTTAAAATTCTACAGAATGAACGAATGACCTTCGTACATCAAAAGGTGTTACTTATTGATTGCATTCTTTCATCATATCTAGTAAGTCCCGATCGCAACACTCTTGCTCTCAAGACTAATGAGGAGTTCAGATCTCTTTTAAGTTGATTATTCAAAAGATATATTCCCAATTATCTTGTTCCTGGGAGCAAAATATATTTGCAGGTCTGCCGGAGAGAGGACAACCCACTATGAGATCTGTTTTTATTTATTTTTTTTTTGGCGTCATAATTACAAACGACATCACGTAAAGTCTTAGTGATATCCTTGTCTTCAACATTAAAAATGTTCGCTTTATCGTAATTCACAGAAAAAGGAATCGGCCGACGACGTTTAACCCTGCAACACTACTTAGTCGAAGCGAAAGCGTCGTTTTGATTGGCTTTGGTTTGGTTAAGCTTATGTTAAGACATGGGCAGACACGGTTTCTCCGTGACTAAATGGCGATACTATGAAGTCGAGGATGCCGACAAGTACAAGAGGAAACACCAGATGCTGTATCTGCCTCAAAGATGAAAGGTAAAGGTCAAATGTGAGGGATCGAGTGTTGTACGCCATAGGTGGTAGCATATTAAGCTACATAGTCACATTGTTACCTATGTGTGGTTCAAGATCAAGCGAACGCTCAGGTGACTTTGGCTTATAAGTTCTGTTGTGAATTTTTTGTTTCAAAAGCGAGGCCTTGATCCGGATTGTACCCAACATTCAATGTTCAGAAGTGCACTTTGCACGTTTTTCAACAGAACACATAGAGATGCGATCGTGAACGTTAAAGGGGCCCACAAACACCTCCCGAGCACTCCTCACAAACTATCTCAGTCGCTAGATTATGCTGCGATACACATTTGAACGCAATAATACACGTCCACGCGCAGTGCAGGTCCCACAATCCCATTCGAAAGTTGGCGCGTTCTTTCCTTCGACTTTTTCCAGTCCTCCTTCTCCTCTGTGCAACGCTGCTACGTGCATGCGTTTTCGAATGACTATTGGTCTGCTTCTTTGCGACGTCACACAGCCATTAAACTATCGCTTATGCCAGAAAAATTGAGATATGCTTAACTTTGAATTATCAGGAAAGAAAATTAGGGTGTTCTGTAGACAGAAACATTTTTTCAAAGCTTTTTTTCCTTCACTTCCGGTCTCGCGCGCGCACGCGCGCATCTTTGCCCTTCGCGCAGGCACCACGGCAATCGCGGCGCGGTCGCAAGCGGCGGTCTCGTTTCAGTTCCTTGCAGTGTACTTGCGGGGCACTTTCCGCCTGTGAATGTTCTCATTTCTTGTGTCGCCCATGCGAAATGAACTTCGAAGTCGGCTTACAGGTTTACAGCATTAAGTCGGTGCTTTAAATGTCGGGCCCCAATCCACTGCGCCTTACGTAGTGCAGCAAAATTTCGGAGGCAACCGCTGCTCCGTTCCTGTGTCCACCAAACCAAAATACGCACCTCGGATCAAGTCAAGGCGACAACATACGCTGGTAAGTAATGTGTTTACTAGCTTGAACATAGCGCACAGATAAGCGACGGTTTCACAGGTGCAATGAGTTAGTCATTGCTGTGATGCATCATTACTGTGGCGGGTATTAAAATCCTACCGTCTTAACCGTTGACTTGATTGCGTGAAACTACTCACGGAGGTTGCATTTTGTCTCGTAGTAGGTTATAAACTTTTGCCTTATAGTAAATTACCTAAGACAACTGCGCCTACCTGGCTCGGCCGTGCGCGAACTCGCGGAATCGTGCGCCGGCGTTGGCGGCTTTCGACCCGATCCCGGTAGACTGCGGGTTTGCATTGTACGCAGCAGCAACGAATTAAGCACCCTTACCTAACTTCCTACGAGAAAATAAAGTTTACCGTAATATCAAAGCTCCGTGCGCAGTTTCACCACAAACGACTGAGCGGTAGAGCCGGAGAGGTACAAGCCGCAGCGGTAAACATGTAGTATTAGGATACGCATGCTGTATCTGGCCCTTGCAAGGTTTCAATATGACGTGCAGTGATGAGGACGCACCGAAGAAACAAAGAAAACGACTTTATTTCGAGATTATTCCTAGAGAATTGCTCTCCTCGGCGAAAAACTGTGCTTTCTTAGTTTTATAACTGACCACCTTGTTGTTTCTGATGCTTGAGCCGGTGTACTTACATTCGAATGTATGTGACACTTTAATATTTTTTTTGTCACCATGTCTTTTATGTTCTGCGCGTTAAAGATACTCAAAGTGTGTACGAGAGTCAGTGGCAAGTGAATGTAAATACATGTATATACATTTCTCACACTTTGTTTCAGACACAGCACCTGTCCATATTGCACATTTCTTTTACTTGCTGATGTTTTCTTTTTTTCGCTAGCAGATCACTGTAAAAATATGACTGTCTGTCGTCCAAGTCAAACAGGGGTAAAAACCTCGTCAAGCTACTGTATTAGTAGCCTTTTGTTCCTACCTTAGCATTTGTTTTTCTGTCGACAGGAGGAAAAAAATCTGAATGAAGTTGATTGAGTCGCTCAGCAGTTTAAATTGCCGCTAAGAACACTGTATTATTTCGCGCACATAATAATAATCAGCATAATTACACTGTTGTCTTGTAAACTGTGTAGCTTAACGGATGGGGAACAGCAAGCCCATGAAAAGAGAGATGTTACATGGTCACTTGTGAAGCCGGCTCACTTGAAATTTCCATTTACTTCTAGTTTGGCCTCAAGGAGCTGAAAAACTCTGACTGGCATAATTATTCGCAATCTAGCCTTACACACCTTGAACCCACAGTTGCTCTGCCTTTTTTTCTTTTGTTTCAAGCGGCAGCTTTGATATAATACTTGAAAGGCCTGCGAGCGGTCGCCCACCAGGTGTAGTTGCCGCGATAAGCAAACAGCAACATGTTTTGTGTGCAATTTTGCTTAGCCGCAGCCACAAGGAAAACTCAGAGATATGGGTACAAGATTGCACTCACTCAGACAACAAAAGTCATATGAAACTGTGCTCCAGCTATTGTCAGCCGCAGCAAACATATTGAAACAATTTTCTTGGCTCCAGTGGCCAATGCTTTGCGGCGCTGATGCCAGTATCAAAAGAACTGTGAGTTGAGCTAGTTGGTGCATCATTTTTTAAAAATACACAGCGCAACAAACATAGGACAAGCGAGTAGACGGGAACAGCGCTGACTATCAACTACATGTTATATAAAAAAAACAAATATATACAAAAATGCTCTGATAACCAAGTGTGCATGTTCGCAAATAAAACTTGAAACGTTGTTTTATCTGCGAACATGCGCACTTGGTTGTCAGAGCATTTTTGTATATATTAGTGTTCTTTCAATAAATCATGCAGTTGATAGTCAGCGCTGTTCCCGTCTACTCGCTTGTCCTATGTTTGTTGCGCTGTGTATTTTTAAAAAATGATGCCAGTCTGTTTAGCATTTAGGTTAAGCACACTGACAGTTGTACTGTGTAATTGACTAGTCATTGTGAAGAGCAAATCTGTGTCTGTGAGCAGCAATCAGTTCTTCTTTTGACGGTCTTTCATAGGCATCCGTCATAAAGTGACGCTCTGAAGCTGTGCTTGCAGCTGTCTCTCTGTGCGAAGAGCCCTCAGACCGTTTCTCCACATCTCGGAGGAGCTTGTAGACGTACGCTGCATGAAATAGTCATCGAGATTACAACAGTGCACTTAGTTTTTCGTGTAATATTATAAGTAGAACAAACTTTGAACTTACAAAATGTAGGCTGCGTTTTCACTGGAGCGACACTGAAATGTCCTTTCCTTGCTTTTGCCATCTTTACTTTCCAGTGGTCATCTCCTTTTTTTGTCTGTGCCTGGAGCCTTGAGGAATTTTCATTAAAGTGAATTACAGCTAGATGTGACCTATAAAGAAGGCAAATATGAATTAATTTTTCATACTTTGGAAAAAAATGTGTTCCTTGTTGCCTACCAGCAAAATTATACAGAAGAGGCTACCATAAGGAACCATTATGCATTATATTCACAACACTGCAGCAGAAATTGCTTCTGATTTAGCTACTATGTTCAGCGCCTTTAGAAATAAGAATGTGATGCAATGATCTCCAAGCAGCAAAATGAATGTATGACATGGGCTATACAACATCATATCGTGAATCACATGTGTTCTCCCTGCTGTTGTATTCTAGCGATCATCATTAGTTCAAGTGGTCAAGTGAACCTTGAGCATTCTTGCAGCTTCAATACAGTAGCCTCGGGACATTCGAGATGGTTCTAGAGGGGTCGGAAACTTGCGCTGATACCTTCCAGTTCTTTAAAAACTGCCTTTGTCTTGGCACTGCACTAAGATGAGGCGCACAAAAGAGAGACGAGGTGTTTTTTCAGCCTGCGCTTCATGCTTGTCCTCAACTTCGTTCTTTATGTCATCCCATCTGCCTATTCTAACATAAGAGCAGTGACTTCCAATGAGGACCCTTAGATGGCCTGTGCAGTCTGCAGCCTCCTGTCTCACTTTTTCTATGGAAGGGGATTATAGAATGGCTAGTGCTACCATGCTAGCAAATATGTTTTTACGATATTATATGAAGCATTCTTAGAATGTCAGAAGTGTGCACCGCAGTCTCCTCAAAATGTATGAAAACTACCTTTGACATGGCAGCAGTCTTCAGATTCGAAGAGAAAGACACAAGATAGGTTCAGCTAATTTTACAGCAGAGTATTTAATGTCAGGATGGAAGGATAATCGAAAATTTCTCATTGGGTGCATACTTTGAGCAGGAGTTGGGATTCACTTGACATCGTGGGTGCCCTTTTTTGGCAGATGTCAGAATTGACTCCTGTGAGTCGTAATTGTAAGGTCTCATATTACCTGGCCTGATAACATGTCAGCTCCAGATCAAGCACTGTACTAAGGGGAGTGCTGGTCGTAGTGGCTATTGTACCATTAACTAAATGCGATCTGCTTAGTTGGGCTACTTAGCAAGTTGAAGAATCGAAAGGAGGAAAAGGATATGGTGCGAATGAAGCACAGGCTTTCATAGATGAACTTCTGATTTTTTTTTTACTGAGTTCTATTTCCTCTGGCCTCTGTTCCTTTTACAATGACAATATTATGAACATACATTAAATGCTTCATGTAAGGATTGATTGTTTGCATATGCAATGCAGAAAAGTTGGAATGCGTACTGGCACTGGAGTAAAAAATAATGTCGTATCCTTCTCTTTCATTCAACTTACCTTGCTTGCATTCCATCATCCGAGTATGCAATTGATTTGGGAGCAAATCTGATGACCAAATTATGAAATGATTCAAGGGAGGATGTTTGGGCTTTAGGGGAGAGTTGTCGAATGTCCTTCAGGAACAGGGAGTTCATGAGAATGCAGTTTAGCTTCCTGAAAGCACATGAATCTGTAAA
>JAJIZL010026005.1:98465-131043 GCA_023969395.1 Amblyomma maculatum
TTACAGGAATTCCTCTTATGATGATTATTGGAATAAAGAGCATTAAATGCAAAGCGGAAGGAAAAACAACGCGCCGACGGTATATATATATTTGACTGATGAGTTGGTAGTGTTGGTGTGTATTCTAGTCAATCATAGATGCTGAACCTGCTTACAGCTGCTGCATTGCAGTTGAAAACAGTTTTAGCAACATATTCGTTAAAAGACACCTGGTCTTGTACTGCTATTTTACTGTGACAAGAAATCTAAGAGGTGTTGTACCAGACAATTGTCAGTATAAGAAAGTATAGAACATCCCATTGTTTTTGTGTTTCTTACTGGTGTTATAACCAAGCTGCCTCAGTATTAAATTAATCTCGCAGTCTCAGCACTCACATTTACGTTATGTTGTTTCTTCACTTCATTATGGGTTTCTTTCTTCGCTATGTCTTGCTGTAATGTGCGGATGTGTCAAAAGTTTTATCCGTGAAGTTCTATTTGCATTACCTATCTCTTAAATTTATCATTGGTTGACAAATGCCACAAGTGTGAGCCGTGCACCTTCCAAACAACATCAAAGTGAAAAACTTTACAAAAAAAAAACCTATACAAAACAGATTACCTCTGCTCATCCATTGCCTGTTTGCAAGGAGCTAATGCAGGCATTTGCTGTACGGTCTATCATGGCCAGCACGCTTATCGCACATGTGGTTCAACAAGCTGCACTACATGCTGATGATCAGGTCATCATTACCCTGGCCCAGGGCAGCAACATAGACTTGTGATTGTCTGGATCCATGGTTCTATTGCTTCACAGCCCTTTGACCTGCTCACAGCTTTTAACTTAGTAAATGCAGTATAGAATAATGTTATTACCATGTATTCGCCCTAATTATTAAAGCAAGCAACTGCATGCATCTTTATTAATGCGTCAAGCATCAAAGTAGTGCTGTATGGGCGATTTGCTGCTCTTGCAATATGTCCAGATAGCTGGGTGGCAGTTTGTAGATAGATGAAATTAAAACCTCATTACATAATAATATATGTCAGCAAATGTACCTCTTCCCCAATGGTTTGCAACGATGAAACATTTTGTAATTCAATTGTTTGTATTATATAATGATTAATTTGATTCTTTTTATATATAGACATGCAAGCAGAACTTGCCAAGTGCACTCTTGGTGAGGCCGAAATAAATTTCTCCTAATAATATGCAGAAATTGGCGCCTTTTGTTAAAGACTGCACTGAGACTCGTTAGTTGAGGCCAGGCCCCAAGCTGGCACTATTGGGCACTACAGCTGACTTCACACAGTTAATAGGAATTGCAGCTTGCCAATTTTCGTATCGCCGCATTGCCTTACCTCTCCTATTCTTACCTGTTCTCATTGTAGAATATGGTCAGTCTGAATGACAACAACGTTGTACGTGCAGTACTTGGCGCTGTAGCCCGGGGAGTCGCAACGCCCATCTCCTGCGAGGTCCACTTCCATTCCATCCAGCTGGCTGATGATCTGTACCCGCGGTTCCTGGCAAATCTGGGACAAAAATAAATGTGCATTTGTGAGCCACTGGTAACATTGTGCCGACTGTGTCACTCGATCGTTGCACTACTGCATGCGCGCGCTGTATTTCTTTTTTTATTACGCAAGCTTGCCATAAGGCATATTATAAGAACCCGTGCAAATTATTTTCCCTTAGGAACAGGAGAAGGCTCCTGCTCTTATTGCTGTCGGTGCACCCATTTGGAGACGTCCCCTTCCCTTGTTGCGGTTTATCTCCCCCCCCCCCCCCCCCCTTTCCGCAGGAAAAATCTAGTTGTGTACAACTCCTGTCTATGCTCCTGTCAAAACCAACTCTTACACTTCCGATCGGCAGCTGATCGCTTAGGGATAAAGAAGCACAATTTTGAGCGACTAAGCCAGTTCACGCGAGTGATAACGTTTATTTCGCGATCCCCCCCCCCTCCCCCCTTTTTGCTGAAGGGTATAAAGCCTCTTGGCACTTTTTTTTTTCTGTTTCCATCTCTTCATTCCTGACAGTGTCCCTCCTTTCTTCTCTTTCTTCTTATCAATGCCCATCTCGGTTTCACGTGTTTCTTTCCTGGTTGCCTCGGTTGGTGAACTTGGACGCGGCTCCATTCGCGCGACATTTCAGAGTGCGCTCTGTACAAACACCACAAGGCGTAAAAAAAACGAAAAAAAAAATGCTACAGGGCGGGAGTCATGCTGCGATAATAATCGGGCACCGAACAGAGTTTGTTCACTTCCTGTCGGCGCGCGCGTTCTCCGTTGCAGTCAGCTGACGCCGAACCGCGGCTGACAAACTACACCACAGCGCACAACTACGCAGTCCCCTTCTCCTCATCCCCTTCCTTTTTTTTCTTTACAATCGATCGTTATCTTTCACGAAGGGGCATCGTATAGTCAAACGCAAGAGGAGCCTAAACACCAAGGTTTCAAGGTTCAGGCGGTTCGGGCAAGGTGCACGAGAGAGTTTCCCTCCGCAACAACCGGAAGACCGCTCTCTGCGATCTCGATTCTGAATTTCTAGTCTTTCGCTAACATCTCATGCCCTTGCTGCGGTACGGATATTATGGACCCCGAGCTCGTAAAGCGACTTCGGCGAATGAGTACCGAGAAGGGACTCGACCCCCATAAGTACACGCCGTTGAAGAATCCGCTGCTGAACCCCGACGATGATAGTATACGGCTTATACGGGTGCATTGGTGCGTGGGGTCGACTAGCGTAACATTAAAAAATAAAATCCCATCGTAAGCTTGCCACTGGTTTATTTTGAGCAGTGTAGTTCACAGTGATCATGACAAATCTTGCTATATGCATGCCACAACGTCGAGCAAGATCGCCTGAGTTAAAAAAAAAAAAAATCCACACTACTGTGACAACGCGTCTAAAGCTAATATTATCACAATCTTTTCATTTTACACTTACCGGCAGGGTTGGAAGAAACAGCGTTGGTACCGCTCCTTCACGCAGATTCAGTCTTGTTGGGATCCCCCAATCGCGAACCACATATCCTGGTAAAGCAAACGTAGATAAACGCTTTGTTCACCGATGCTGGCTATCCGATGAGCTGTAGCCACTGTTTCCGGAGGTTGGCGTTTTGAAGCACTTGATGCAGAATTTTTTTCCTCCCGTCACTAGCAATACCTTCGCAGCCAGGGACTGCATACCTCCCGCTCATGTCCCGTTAACAACAATTCAGCGCTTCGATAACTGCCTTCGCGAATTCAAGAGAGGAATTCAGTCTAGCCCAAAACTGTCCTGCACCCGTCGCGCACACGACGTAACACAAAATCAAAGGTGAGGTCAACGCCAGGGATGTATAGCGTGGCAACAAAACTTGCGAGTTCGTGCCGAAGGACGATGACGATGAAGCAGACGACAAGAGGCCCCCGGCGGCGCATCGGCAAGCAAGCGCGACAAAACGGAAGTTGCGGCGTGCGGCGCTAAGCAAAAAAAGTAAAAGCGCAGATGCGACAGTTGTGACGTGTCAGTGGGCGAGGCCTTGGAGGAGGGCCAGCCTTTGCGCGCGCTAAAAAGTTGAAAAGAGGAGGAAGCCGCGAAGGCGCAGATATTCAAAATTTGATTGCAAATAACTCTGCTTCCAAATGCCGCATTTAAAAAATTTTTGCGGGAAGGTTATCTTACATCGACATTCTTTCACATACTAGCCATAGGGAAACTGTATTGCTATGGCTGTTTTGGGCCCCTTTAAGGGAGGATGGATGGTAACCATACTTGTTTAGGTACGTCCGTTATCCTGTTTAGATACGACCGTGTTGTAATCAATTGAGCTGACATTTTAAAGACTGTTAGCATTAGAAGCCTATTACAAGCCTGCGAAATATAATCAAATTCGAAAACATTTTTTTTTAATTTGTCAGAATTTTCTATTTTTCTTCAATGCTGAAGGAATACTTACAGAAACGTTTACATAGAGCTACCCCTAAAACACTTACCGGTTCTTTATAGGTCTGGATTTCTTCTAAACCTAAACAATAATAGTAAATGCAACCATTGCTTTTTGAAAAATTTAGGTAAGTAACAAATACTCACAGTTTACCCGTTTTTTTTTTCAGAGCAAAAGTGTCATAAATAATAGCTGTAGCCTAAGGCTAAGCCTGGATATATCGAAGCGAAAAGCTTCGGCGGTGCTCCTGGGTTAGCTTAAAGCTATGCTTACGGTTAAACTTGGGGTATTGCTTTCTGGATTTCAGAAGTGTATTCCTTAGCTAAACAAAGTTTGTACGACACGTTACACAAGGCTATTAAAATATTCTTATTTATTCTACACAATGGTACATTGTCTTGCACTTTCTGTATAGCCACAAAGATGGCCAGGTAATCAGAGTAGTAGCAAGGAGCTGTATTTGTAGCTGCTACAGAGTATGCAGAATGCACAAACTGTCTCTGATAGACAAGAACTACAGTTATCCCCCACTGTGTAGTGTATTCAGTGGGAGACGTGACCAAGTCCAAGTCAAAGCAGACTTTTAAAGGCACGTCGAAAAAAAGCTAGAAGTTCGGTTGAAGCCTCCTGCAACCACAGAAAGTTCACCGTCTAGTTGACTTGGTATCGCAGTAGACACTACGCGCTCAACATCGCCCACTGTGTTCAATTGAACAGACGCTAAGTTCCATGTCCGCTCTGCATTACTTACCGGCTTAAGATCCCGCAAATGTCATAGCCTTTCAAAAACGTCACAGACGTAGCCTTACGGATTGTTCACAAAGTCTACCGTGAAGACCCGGGTCGCACTGGCACTTTCATTGCGTTTCAACATGCAGTCTGTGTAGCGGTATAGTCTGTGTCTGTGTAGTCGGTGTAGTTGTGCCGTCGTCGTCTTCACTCTGTTGGCTGGTGACACTGGCAGTAGACTCGGCTGAAAGCCGCTTTTGAGCCTCTTGTCGTTGTCGTTTAGCGAGACGCTCCTCTCGTTGCTTAGGTGTTTCAGCTTCTCGTTTAGCCCGCTCCTCTCATTGCTTAGGTATTTAAGCTGCTCGTTTAGCTTTCGCCTTTTCATTCTTTCTGCGCAACTGCTCAGCAACTACCACAGTAAAATTTGTTTCACTGTCTTCGATCACCTAGCTACTCTCAGTTGACATGTACGAACGGCGCTGTTCAGCTTCCTTTCGAAGCCGCTTAGCAAGGCGCTCCTCTCGTACTTCTGGCGTTTCAGCCACTCGTCTGGCATTTCGCTTTTTATATCTTCGCTCCTTTTTAGCCACCTCCCAAGCTACCACTTCTGAATCGGTGTTTCTGTGCCGTCCGACTGTTGCTTCTTCTTCTCCTTCCATGGCGAGTGTCTGTGTCTTGTTGCTGCGGCTGTAGGAAGAAGGAAAAGAAAATGCACGGGCCTACTACTGCCTCTGTAGCTGAGCTACATCCGCTGCGTCGTGCGGACAGAAAAGAGAAAGTAGAGAAGGAAAAAAAAAGAGAGGGAGCGAAAGACGCGCGCCTCAACAGCCGTCGTCCACCACCAAAGCAGTGGCGGGTGCGATGATGGCCTACAAGAGAGAAAAATACCGGTGGCTGGCTAGCCCCAACCGCAAGTGGCGCGTCCCCGTAGGGCCAAGACCAGCCACCCTTCCCCACCGCTATAAAGATCCCCAGGTGGTTGAAATTACTCCGCAGCTCTCCACTACAGCTCCTCCTTCTCTCTATTCACTTTCACTCACACCTTCCCCCTTCCCTTATGACGCAGGTCAGGTATCCCCAAAAACAAGTGTGACAAACAAAGCAAGCAAAGCAGCAATGGGGGCTAGTTTAGGTGTGACAGATACTGCGCCTTTCCCTTCCTGTGAACCAATTAATATTATTAATATTATTAATATCATTATTATTATTATTATTATTCAATACCTAATATCTTTCGCAAGAACCTGATACGTGCTCCTAGAGAAATTCCTCATTGTGAGCTGGTGGTGGTTATTGTTTCTTTTAAATCTACTACTCTACTGCAACAGAAAGTGCGCCCTAGAGCTCAACATATTCGGGTAGTATTAAATGAAATTATCTGTTCAATTCGAATTCAAGGCTGCCGAAAAACCTGAAATATTACAAGCTTGCAACTAAAAAAAAAAAACGTTCGCATCATTGTCAATTCATTTGGTCATCAAACATTGGCTGTTACTCAGATAAAATTGGGCGGGAATAACGGTACTACGAAACTAAGCCTAACGCTTGCCTTGGAAAAAACCTTAAATTAAGAATGACGAGAGAAAGCTGCCGCCAAGCGGTGAAGATTTTCGTGGTCTCTTTCGCTGCGCACAGCGGTCGCCTGAACAGCAGGGCGATGCACAATCGCTAAAATGCGCAAGAATGCATAGCAAGCTACCTCTCTACTGGGACTGGTATAGCGGAAGAACAACGCGGACGTATGCAAATGAAGTGTGCATGGCCGGGAAGAGCGAGGCGGAGAATAAAATGAAAGATAAAATAGCAGTGAGACGTCGATCTGAGTGCGAAGGGTAACAATACTGCGATAAGCTATAAGTTGGCGATACCAAATATCACCACAGGCTTGTATGAAACAAAAAAGTCGGAAACGCTATGTGGTCATTAAGACTCATCTGCTCCACGCACAGCGCAGGGGCCTGAGCAAGACTGACATTTGCAGTTCAGATTTTAGAAAGGCCGTCAGGGCAATCACTTGCTCTATCAAGTCTACTTGGGTGTGGGCAAATCAGAGGGCGCATATTTGGTGCCATGCATGGGCGTCAGTGGCCGTTGCCTAGGAGTAATTCCTACGAATTTCGCTATCCGTATAAAAGGGATGAAACCAAAGCTGTTTTATTTTATTTAAGCCTTTTGATATCTGCTATTTGTTTTATTTTCACCGATGCCTTGATACTCTTTATATATTTCTTTATTAGATATTTCGAAAATTTTAAACTGTGCATATCTGTTCCTCTTATAAGCAATATTAGGAATTTCTAAATAACATTGCTTTTATTTCTATGAAATATGAAGTCCAGTCTAGCGTCTTTACTCATGTTGCGTAATTTATCACTGCATAACGCTGCAGATAAGATAGCAATGTGTACACCAACGCTTTCTGCGAACGTATTTTTGGCGAAAAACATATTCGTATGAGCATTGTAAACACACCACAAAAACAACAGAAGATTCATTAACATTAAATTTTTTCAAAGCTCGTTCCTCAAAGCGTGCGACTTATCTATTGTACTTGTTATATATACTGAGCACTCTGAGAAGATACGGAAATGCAGGTGATGCGCGTAACAAGGACATCTCTTTTACTTAAGCAAATGTAGTTAAAACAGAAGATAATTAAGTTATATGAATTACTCAAAGTAGAAGAGCGTATTGTAGATACGGATAGATCATCGCGTTGAATACACTGTGAAGCCAGTCAAAATGAATCACCTGCACCAGTCTGAAGAAATATCCGCATTTATTTTTTATCAGGGCTCAAACCTAATAATGAAATGAAGCCAGTCACCAAAAATTATTTTGATTGTTCAAAGCTTAGTCGAGAAAATGAAAGAAAAGTTTTTAGTGCTTTGCGCGGAAGAAAATTAATGGTAGTTTAGGGACATTACGGATTAACGCTAACAGGCCAAGAGCCCTGTTTCAAATGCAAGCAAACACAGCGTAAAAATGCTGGGTTTCAAGGCCTTACAAGCGGCCTGTCTAAATTGTAATAACCGCAGTCAAGGCCCATATCCTTTCCTCTGTGTCATTTTTTTTTCATCTTATTTGCATCTCTACTAAACCATTCTGGAGTGTCATAATATATTCAAGCGATTTTGTCGATGTTTAACTTTGTTTCTCAGCCACAATATAAAACCTTAACTGCCGACTGCGTGAGTCCGAAACAAGGTTTCCTCGTCGCCAGCACCATAAGGGCTGTCGGAAACTCGTTGACATGGCGGCAGTAATTGGTCGTATGGCCCCAGCCCCACAACGCTTTGGGGATCGAACGGGTTTGGCATGCCTCCGAATGCTTTGGGGCTAGCACGCCGGGCGCCAAAGCACTCAGAGGCTCTCGAACGAAATGCGTTGCGGGAACGCCCATTCTGCGTAACGCGAAACGGAAACACAGCCCCAAGCCAGCCACCGCGCCGACTCTCAATTTGCCTCGCTCTTTCTGCGTGTACTTTCCACCTATTTTGTTTGTGCAGATTTATATCATTGTATGCTTCTTTTTCTTTTGGGAGCAGCCTACCGCCGGCCAATGGCGTTTTCCTGCTGCTATTTTATCTGCACGTGGTTATGCCGTATATTGTTTTTGAGCCAGCAAATATGGTATCAGTCATTATCCAATCCTAAAGCCCGACATCGAATAGCCTGCAGCTAATGGGTAATATTTCCCTGCGATAGTAAAATTGCATAAAATATCATCATCATTAGCCTGGCTCTACCCACTGCAGGGGGAATGCCTCTCCAATATTTCTCCAATTAACCCGGTTTGTGCTAGCTGCATCCACTTCATCCCTGCGAACTTCTTAACCTCATCCATCCACCTAACTTTCTGATGCCCCCTGCTACGCTTTCCTTCCCTTGGAATCAAGTTTGTTACCCAAAGCGACCATCGGTTATCCTCTCTTCGTACTACATGTCTTGCCCATGCCCATTTCATTTTAATTTCCACTAGAATGTCGGTACCTTGAGTTATTTCTCTGAACCCTTCTGCAGGCTTCATATATCTCTTAATGTTACCCCTACCATGTTTCGTCCCATAAACCTCTGGGTTGTCCTCAACTTAAGTAGAACCCTCTTGGTTGGCCTCCATGTTTCAGCCCCATCGGTGAGGACAGGTAAGATGCAACTGTTGAATACTTTCCTCTTGAGCGATACCGGTAGCTGCTAGTCATAATCTTCGATTGCTTGGCAAATGTGCTCCATCCTAATCTTATTCTTCTTATTATTTCCTTTGCATGGTCCGGATCAGCGGTTACTACCTGTCCTAAGTAGACCTATTCGCCTACTACTTCCAGTACTTCGCTACCTAATGTAAACTGCTGCTCCTTCCCGAGGCTGTTGAACATTACCTTAATCTTCTACATATTGATTTTCAAGCGTCCCTTTCTGCATTTCCTGTCTAGGTCATCAATCATTATTTACAGTTCATCCCCCGAGTTGCTTAGCAAGGCAATGTGATCAGCAAATCGCAGATTACTGAGGTATTCTGCATCCACCCTTATCCCTAACTGCTCCCATTCCAAGTCTCTGAATACTTCCTCTAAGCAAGCTGTGAATAATACTGAGGAGATTGTGTCTTCTTGCCGAACACCTTTCTTTATGGGATTTTTGTTACTTCCTTTATCCAGAACTATGGTTGCTGTGCAGCCACTAATATATCTTCTAGCACTTTCATGTACGGCTCGTCTACCCCCTGATTTCGCAGTGCCTCCATCACCGCCGAGGTTTCAACTGAGTCAAATGCTTTTTCGTAATCAATGGATGCTATGTATAAGGGCTGGTTGTATTCCGAGCATTTTTCTATCACCTGGTTCATGGTATGGATATGATCGATAGTAGAGTACCGTTTCCAAAAACCTGCTTGATCCTTTGCTTGATCGCAGTCTAAGGTTGCCCTGATTCTATTAGCAATTATCTTAGTAAATACCTTATACGTAACAGACAGTAAGCTGATTGGTCTGCAATTTTTAAGGTTCTTAGAGTCCCCTTTGTTATGAATGAGGATAATGTTTGAATTCTTCTATGGTTCCGGTACCGTCGACGACACCACGCACTGCGTTTACAGGGTGGCCAGTTTATCTAGCACGATATCCCCCTCGTCCTTCAACAAATCTGTAGTTATCTGATCCTCTCTAGCTGATTTCCCTCTTTTCATAGTTTCTAATGCTTTCATGGCCTCGTCTTTCGTCACTGGTGGCACGTCTGACTGTTTTTCCCTACCGCCAATCTCATTATGGTCCTGACTACTTTGACTGCTGTAGGGATCTATATAGAACTCCTCGGCTACTGTGATTATCTTGTCCATATTCGTGATGACGTTACCCGCCTTATCCCTTATCGTATACATCAGGGTTTTGCCTATGCTCAATTTCTTCTTTACCGCTTTAAGGCTTCTCCCGTTCTTTATAGCATGCTCAATTTTCTCCATGTTATGCTTCCTTATATCGGCCACCTTGCGCCCATTGATTAGCTTCGATATTTCGGCCAATTCTATCTGGTCTGTTGGATTGGAAGCTTTCATACTCTGGTGTTTCTTAATCAAATCTTTCGTCTCCTTACACCGCTTACCGGTATCCTCTGTAAACATCCTACCGCGTACTTCTACAGCGCACTCAGTAATATTATCTCTGAAATTATTGTTCATTGCTTCTAGGGTAATGGAACCATCCTCGGCTAGAGCTGAATATCTATTCTCTAGCGAGATCTTGAAATATTCTGCCCTCCTCCTCTCCGCTAATTCGTTAATGGGTTTCTTTCTTACTGATCTGTGTCGTTCCTTCTTCAGATTTACAATAATTCGGGGCCTCGCCATCCTGTTGTCACTGCATCGCACCTTCCCGATTACCTCTTCATCTTGCAGAATGGCGGGGGTTGAACACAGTATGAAGTCAATTTCCCATTTTAGTCTCCCCGTTAGGACTTTTCCGTGTTATTGCGCTCGACAAACTCAACTAGTAACTCCCCCCTTCTATTCCTAGAACCAATGCCATAGTCACCTACTGCCTGGTCTTCTGCCTGATTTTTCCCTACCTTGGCATTGAAGTTGCCCATTAGTACAGTATACTGCGTCTTTACGTTTCGCATTGCCCATTCTACATCTTCGTAGAAGCTTTCAACTGCCTGGTCATCATAACTACATGTAGGTGAATAGGCTTGTACAACCTTCAGTAATACATCATAATTAAGCCTAATTACGATGCCTGCCACCCTCTCATTAATACTATAGAATTCATCTATGTTACCCGCTATATACTTAGCACCCCCTGCTGCGTCACAGGTCTGACCGCCGCCGTGGTCAGTTGTATCGCAGCCGCTGGTGACTGAGGGCCGGGGTTTTATGGAACTAATCATGAGAGGTTGCTGCCAATTACTGCACCAGGGTGGCCAGCTCCTGTTCTGGTGACGGAGTGCGTTGCCGGAGGTGTTCACCGGCATAAGGTCGCACCTCAAACCTGTTTATGTAATTCCATCGACACGCGGATTTTTTTTTCTTTATCCGGTGGAGACTTGCGCGGCACCGAAATTTGAACCCCGATCCTCTCGCATGCGACGCAGATGTTCTACCACTACGCCACCGCTGCACGACTCTTACGCTGTAGGCTTCAGTAAAGTCGAAGCCGAACATGTCAAGAAAGTCATTAGCATAAACTGTTACTATGGTTACTTTTTTCTACTTCTGCCATGCTTTGGCGAGGTGAGAAAGGAGAAATATATGAAGTGAGCCGCAAACAAGCTGCTAAGTATACTCCTTCAATGAAAGTAAACCCAGATATCAGCCCAAGTTAAGCGACGGGGAAACGCTTGAGCATGTCAATTGCTATCAGAAGCATATCCCGTCAGCATCTTTCAGGGGTTATCGAAACGCAAGGAGAAAAAAGCACAACTAGAGATAACAGGCAGCATCGCCGGCACAATATACATGTGAAATATCTAAAGTTGTGTTTACTTTCAGATGAGTACCATTAATGTTGATAATAAAACCAGTTTTGTGTCCCATAAATTGGCTGTGATATCAAATATCAACTTAGGTAGCAAAAAGCATCACCGGAAAGGCTTTAGTAGTTGCCTAGCAGTGTCGCTGCCTTTACATTCGCTGTTATATGAAGTCGACTTCCAATACATTTAGCTATATTCATTTCCTTGTAATTCATTTTCGGTACTTTTTACAAACACCCGCAGCAATATTTCTTTTAGTGTATGTGCATCTTATTTTATCTCCAGCCTGAATTATGTATAATATAGACTAATTTCATGCACCTTATCTTTCGCATCAAGCAGCCGTGTTCGCTTGTCATAGTTCTCATCAAACCAGTTGGCTGATTGTTTGCCTAAACCACAGGTATCAAAAAAGTAGTGCTGCGTGCTGAAAGAGCGGATAAAAAGAAGTTCGGTTCAGCAGCTAACCTTGAAAAATTACGAAATCTTCTTTATGATCTGATGACCCAATTTTAGAACTACACCTATAATGCCGGAATGTTTTTTTACACACACAAAGAAAAATATGTTTGCTCTTCTTTAGTCAAAAATTTTGTTTTCAGAAAACGTAATTGCCTAATATATAAGCGGATTGACAGTAACTCATACTGTATTAAAATGACCGAAACGATAGTAATGAAAGCGCTTGGAAATACGTGCCACGTATTGTCTATATCTGGTTTTCTTTAGGGAGTAAAGCTAGGAGGTCAGATCTGTAGACCACTTTTTTTTTAGGTGGACGCTTTACTGCTACACTTCCAAATGCGAAACAATGGCGTAGAACTAAAAATGTATCAAGTCGGTAGTGCTGAAATATCTATTAAAAAAGGTTTCGGCAACCTTCGCAGCAGTATCTAAAATTAGCTCAGCGATGTGTAAACTGTGAGAGACCGGTAGATGGCGTCACTAACTTTTCAAAATATGCAGCGCTGGTTTTCTTTCTGTTAGAATACATCCTTTAAAGTGATTGCCCATAAAGTTGCAGAACTTTTCAACAAAGAGCCACTGGCTTTAAATTAGTTCTTACACAATTATGCCTTACAAATGATTGATGAGTCGTCTGAGGAGCAGATATCACCACCGTGTATGTTGATGCCTTTGCTGACATAGATTATCAGTGTAGAGGTGAAAATAATTCAGATATTTTTGGCAGATGAACGCCAGAACATGTCAATTTAGTCCGCTGGCAGTAACATGACTTTCCTGAGTACATCGGCAGCATTCACTTGTACCGAAGGATGAGTAATCCCCAGTCGTGCAGGTACGGAATGATATGGAGCAGCACAGCTTGATGCTATTTTCTAATGATGGTAGTAGATTGCCCCTGAAAAATTTTTGAAAGGCAGCTGATTTAAATTTGCTAATGATTATAGCAGAGTGCCCTCCAAAAGATTTGCTCAGCCGCGTTTTCAAAGTGCACCATGAATTATATTTTGAGTCAATAGTGCAGGCCTTGGAATGTAGAACAAGCTATAAGTCTTCGTTGTGTTCTGTTCTTTCTCTCCTCCTGTCCTATACACGTGGGGTACAAAGCGATTGCCGCATATCTATAGAGTTTGCTATGTATAGGGTGATCCACTTCTAGCTATAACACGATCACTGCTTTCAAAGGCGCATTGCGTCGGATGCAGGCGCTTATAGAAGCAAAGCGCGATATATGCACAGTGGTAGGAGGATGTGATGCTTCGTATGGCCTGTCGCCTAGCTTTATGGAATGGCCGGGTCGGACGCAATGATGCTTTGAAAGCAGTGGCCATATTATAGCTAGAAGTGCATCACCCTGCACATAGTCCTCCACTTCTATCTGAAACATGGTCACTGTCTACAAAACATTATTGTGTTCGACACGACCCCCTATACAATCAAAAAGATGCAAACACAGAGACAATTGGTGGCGGCGCTTCGCATTGCGTGCCTCAGATTCCCTAGGCCGCCAGGTCAGAGGCGATGGCGGTTTGAAGTCAGCGATCATGGTTCAGCTAGAATTCGATGACCCTGCACTCAAGGCAGGGGAGCTGGCCACGACTTCGGCAACTTGTATCTTCCTACGCAGTTGGCATATCGTGCCTTCTTTTTTCCATGCCGTTTATTTCGATGTAAATGGAGCGGTAGGTTCGGAGGCATTGTTACATGAATTCATAGTGACAAAAATCAACCGGCTTTTCGCTCTTAAAATTCAGAATGTAAAAAACGAACACAAAACAGCATTTGCTTGTCTGACGCTTGGCAGACAACACGACCGCTTACGCCTTGCTTGATCTGATTTCACGTTGACAAGCAGAACTTCAGCTCACAAATATCGAAGGAAACAGGCACGTCATCACAAACTGTCAAAATTTTATTGCCATTCTTGGTGGTTTACACGCTACGAAATATGTGGGTCAGTATGTAATAAAATTCCAAGTTCACTTCAGTTGTACAGAGCTGCATATTTTGTTACACTCAGTATTGCAACTCATTTTGACATGTTTGGAGGGGAAAGTAGTGAACTCAGTGGAGGAAACGCTGCGATTCAAGCACATGGTGCAGGCATTTAACAATATCTATAGAGCTGTTAATAGTGGTTTTAAAAAATAGTATGTGGTGTGTTCTAAAGTGTCTAGCCTTTTTGAAGCCCTGAATTTACCAAAGCAATCGGCTGGCTTTATTGCGTTTCATTTGTTCTATGCACTACCTTCTCCGTTATGTGTCTTTGGTACGGGTGAGCCTTGTATACATAAACCATAATGCTGAAGCGCTTTTTTGGAGGACACAGCTGTGCGTTCATCATCATCATCATCAGCCTGACTATACGCACTGCAGGGCGAAGGCCTCTGCATCCACTCGGCCCCTGCGAACTTCTTAACCTCATCCACCCACCTAAATTTCTGCCGCCCCCTGCTACGTTTTCCTTCCCTTAGAATCAAGTTTGTTACCCTAAGCACGACCATCGGTTATCCTCTCTTTGTACTGCGTGTCCCGTCCACGCCTATTTCTTCTTGATTTACACTAGAATGTAAGTAACTTGAGTTATTTCTCTGACCCAATCTGCACGCTTCCGATCTGTTAATGTTACCACCACCATGTTTCGTTCCATATCCCTCCGCGTTGTCCTCAACTTAAGTAGAAGTCTCTTGGTTAGCCTCCACGTTTCAGCCCCATAGGTGAGTACAGGCAAGATGCAACTGTTGTATACTTTCCTCTTGAGCGATACCGGTAAGCTGCTAGTCATAATCTGTAAGTGCTTGTCAAATTCGCTCCATTCCAATCTTATTCTTCTTGTTATTTCCTTTTCATGGTCCGGATCTGCGGTTACTATCGGTGCGTTATGAAAATAAAACCTGGCAAATGACGCTGGTGGAGGATTGTATCAATATAGCTGTCAGTGTTTAATATGCTGGCGTGTGTGGAAAAGAGGCGTTTGTGGTTCAGAGGCATGGTTAAGTAAAAAAATGTTAAAACAAAAAAAGCTAGAACAGAGATCCCTACTGTTGAAGCAATCGACCAGTCGAGAAGAAAAACAGCTGAAGCTGGGCTCCAAAATGCAGCCGGCTATGTAATGATTATTTGTTAGTGGTTCAGGCGAATATAAGCATAGCGTTTTCCTAGATTTATGCAGACTCCGAATGCTTTCTACTACATCAAAAGGTAAATGTTCTGCCGCAAAACAAAGTAAATCAAATCGAGAGCACGATCAAAACTTCAATCAAATGATGCTGCAATCTTTGCCATTTACCGCAATGACAGAATATATATACCTGTCTCGCGCAATTACGGAAGGGACGGCTTGATGCCCTTATAGGCATGAACCTGGTGCATCGATGGTGGTGTACCTACTTAAAGTATATGTTCCTAGCTAGTTGCCCTTTTGATGCTTACCGAAAAGCAACATCTAGGATAACCCTAACCTTTGGCATCCATCATAAGAAGGCTATCAACAGGTCGTACTACCCAGATGTAGGCAGGAGAGGAGTAACTAGCTGGCTTACCAAAAAAGGATAGATAAACAGTCTTATAAACTTTGAAGAGCACCAGCGCTATTCTTTATTATTTGACATGTTACCAGGGAGAATGCAAGAGTAATGAAGTTAGTCAGTATGCCTTGTATTTCAGAAGCTTTTGAGGCATTCTGAAAGATATGAGCTTTTCAAGAAAGAGACAAAATGACAATTTGAAGAAGCACCTGAATCTAACACACGCAAGCGACAACCATTTTCACGCGGTCATGAAAGAGGCACCTATTAAATCGGGATCCGAGATATCCGCAACCATTCAATAAAAATGTAAATGATTTAAACAAATTGCTGCAGGTGTAATCAACCAATCAAAATTGATAAGTTCAATCCAAACCATCAATATCAAACGCAAGCCATCGATATCTTCGGTATGACACTAATTTGCGGAAACCTTTCCTTTACTGTCTACTCACTGACCAAGGTGAAAAAATATGTGAAAAATATAAATGTATGTCAGTATCAGGAGTGTTTTCAGCCATAATAATTTAGTTAAGGAGGTAATGTCTAAACGTCTCAGCCCATTCTCTCTGGCCGAATAACAAAAACATGTCCATGCTGCTTACTATATAAACGATGCGTTTTCTACAACACATCGAGGATTTTTGTCTTCGTTTAGGGCGCTGGTCCACCGTCTCCAAGTCTTGCGTTTTTCTTACGAGCTGCGCGCAAGTTTGTTCACAAGAGGCGCTCTTGAGCAGTCGTAGATTAGCCGTTGACTCCCATTAAGGAGTTGCACGTGGAAGTGGCAAAACAAGGGAAGTAACGGAAGCGACACCACTAGATGAACAATTAAGCGAAGTGGCAATAAAAAATTATCAGCGTCGAAGGCGCCAGATGTCGTGGTCGCGCTTAAATTGCCTGGAAGGCGCGGAAAAAATATACTTATTCTAGGAAGCCTTCTTTCGGCTGCCAGTATAAAGAGCACCTATCCTCCAGACGACCATATTTCCAATGTGACAAAGAGTACAGAAATAGGAAGAGGAGAAGTCATTTATTATTTTGTTGCTTCGACATCTTTTTTGTTAGAAACACACAAAGCATAAAAGGAAGTCCCCTGAAAAACTCGCGGTGGTTTTGAGAGAAAGAGCAGCAGTCAGAAGACAATCTAAATATATACGGCTCAAGGAAAGGCATAATCCCGACTAAAATTGCGGCTTCAGCAGAAAAGAGAATAAGTGGAAGGCGTTCTCCACTTTTTAGGACATAAAGGCTCAGATGTAATGGCGCGTCAGAGAGCAGATAGATTACTCAAAAGTGCGAGACTCTAGTTTCCAGCGCATGCCTTAAGTGCGGAATATGTGTCCTATTACTCATGTCGAGACGTGGAAAGGTGCTGCGGTCTAGCGTAAAGGTAAGCTATTCCGGCTTTCGTAGAATCTTTGCTTCAGAAAAACTCAAACCTGCTATATAATATGTCACTGATAAAAATGAAATGTAAGTAACCATGTTGAAAGTAAATTTCACTTTGATTCACCATAACGGTAAAATTAATTCTGATAAAATCAGTATCGTTTGCCTCTTGTCATCGCTCAAGGCGTTTACATCATAACTTGATTGAGTCTTCTGTAAACCCTCCCCCAGTGCAGGGTAGGAAACCAGTTCCTTTACCGGTTAACCTCCCTGCCTTTCCTCCTCATCTTCCTCCTCCTCCTCCTCTGGGATGCGAAGCACAAGTAGAAAATATGGGTGTTTACAGAGAGTGAAATATTTCCTGTTCGTTTATCATACACCGAGAGGATGAGAAAGGGAAAATTCTAGAATGGCAACGAGAAATAAAGCAAAATACGTGGCCAGGCTTTCGCGCACATGTTCAGCCTACACGGCAGGTGAGTCTGACTTTATTAAATGAGTGCATTCCTTTACATTTTTCGTGTGTTTCTAACAGCTCTCGGTTAACGACAAAGTAAGTATTGTGTTTATGCAGTTGATAAAAAACAGCTCAAAAGGTCTGGCTCTTTCTTAAATGGATGTATTTTGCGCTTGTGCTTGTCATAACTTATTTTCGCTTCGGAAGACGGTAGATTTTCGTATCGTTACATTTATACTCGTACAGTTCTGCGGAATTGGTCGAGTGAACGTGCGTTCCACCTCTGTGTCGAGATTTGAGCCGCGAACTTAATATTCACTGCGCACTAACAGCGGTTAAACTTGTGGGACATCAGCGTTCAGAAACTCGGTTACGAGAAACGGGGCCAAAGAAGGAGCAAAGTGAAAGGCGGAGGAAAGGAGATGACCAAATATTGTTTTTTCTATCCAGATGAGGAGTCCTAACTTGTCACATGTGTTGTGATTTCATCGCTTCTGCATTGCCAGACAAGAGAAACGAGGCGGCTCCGAATGTTCAGGCAAAGCAAACCAGGAGACATATTTTGAAACCTACATCGCGTGTCAAGGAAATGAAAAACGAAAATCACAACAAAACTATTTGCGAACAAAAATTAACAGATAAAATTACAGAGAAAACACTAACATTATTGGGAAAAAGTAAACGCAACGAAGCTTATCATCTTCCTTGAAGAAAAGCAACGATGACTAAATTCTCTAACGTCATCAGCTGGTGACTTCTCGCGTCGCGTTCATTCCTATTTTGAGGGTTCGTTCATAATTGCTGTTCACTTTATCTTTGGAAAACTGCCAAAGAAGAAAAACAGACAGTAGCCTACCAGCGCAGAATGCCTAGAGCAATTCGCCGCTCGTAAAAAAGCGGTCGCCCCATTTGTGCACTTTCACCTCAAAGCGAAAGCGTTATACCCGCGTTCCGACAAAAAATTTCTTTGGCGTCGGCAGCGTACGCGTCGGACGTCGACACCTGCCCCCCTTGAAATATAACCAGCTGCTTCTGGCAGGCTGCAGGTTCAGTGGCACGCCGAAGTTATCTAATCGACTGCACAGGGGAATATCTGAACGTTTGACTGCTCCGTGGCTTGCATGACGGCACGAGACGAGATAGGATGATCTAGGTAGAATGAGCTTCCAACTGGCAAAACTCTTTTACAATAAAGGGTGAGGCGAAAATGAAATACCCGTTGTTTGAAGCCTTGCCACTTCACAAATCAGGAACGTGCCTCTGGGAGGTAGTACTTGAGTATGCCCATCTCTCACCAGAGAAATGCCATGATCTCATTGAGCTACAACGATTTACCTTAAAGTAATCTTGATCCACGGTACGAGACATATAAGATTGAGGTCATTTATAAAAAAAGAAAGTGATAGGCACATGTGTCGACTTAGAACGGGTAGTAACCGCAGATTGGGACCGGATCTTATGTGTACCAACGTATTTAGCTGAACTACCCAAATTCAATACCATGGAAATGAAAGCGTGGCAAAGGGCACATGAACGTCAGGTGAGTGGATGAGTTTAAGGAGTTCGCTGGGGCACGTGGATGCAGCTAGCAGCGGGCCGGCTTAGAGAGACATGGCAGAGGCCTTCGTCCAGCATTAGGTGTAGGTCGTTTGATTAATATGATATAAAAATTCAGTAGGTTATCATTTTGTACAAAACTGAGATTTGTAGAAGAATGCTATTTGCTTGAAAAATTTCTCACTGGTCGATTCTATTGTTGGTAGCTTTTATTTAGTAGGGAGTAGTTACTTGTTGTATCGCTTGTCGTAAACTTGTACACTTAAGGCTGCGCCTTATGTGTACAAGCGAATGCGAACAGTTATTACCGGTATGCTTTAGCTGCCGCAATGCTGATGCTACTTCGATCACACCTGCTTCTTTGCCAATTAATGAATGACGTTGACGTTCCAGCTTAGTAAATTTTCCTGTACGAACAAACTGAGCTTCAGCCCTGCGTTTACGATCTTCTGCAGCTGCATGATGACGTAAATTCTGAATATGACAGAGACGAGCATTCTAGCGAAAGAGTATAATGTTTCGGCTAAACTCTCACTTGAACATTAAAAATATGTTGAGGAAGGGGCACAGCATATAACCAGCGTTTATTAAAAAATAGCGCTAGATTTCCATCCTAGCTTTTTTTTTCAAGTAGTCTGCTTTGGAGAATGGGTAATAGGCGCATGCTTCAGAATGATTGTTTCTTTCACTTTTGCCTCTCCTTTTTGCTCCTCACTGAAAGTGGTGCTGTGAATACCGTCTTGGGTAGAGCGAGGCAGTGATCCTAAGGCAGCAGCGGGGAACAGCGAATGAAGGAAAGTAATGTGAGGTTTTAGCTGGCATAGTCGGCTTCCCTCAGGATATGCAGGATTCGGCGCCTCTTTCTTACGTCGGCTGTAAAAAATGAATGAGGAATTGAATAGGGAGCGTAAGAGGGCGAAGCAGTGTAGCGGTGTCCAATTTTCACAGCAAACAAGCTTATCAAGGAGAGAAAAGGCGGCTGATAAGCAGGCTGCTTCTCATCGCGCCCGAATGCTCTTTCCGTCGTAGAGGGCCCACTGTTCCCCATGCCTTGAGTGCTGACGGCGGTCGGAACCCATCTGTACTTGAGAAAATCAAATACTTCACACTGCTCAGAGAAGACATCATTTTTCAATGTATGCTTCATCTCTTCATTTTTGCTTAGGTGCTTCCTGTTGTACCTAGCCAGCGGAAGCATATAACCAGTTTGCTTGCTAAGCAATTCCTTCTAGAATAATCCAACGTCGCACGTTTTCAACAGGCTGACGCTCACATTTTCTCTGCCTGTGCAAGAGGCGAACCTTATTGCTCTGTATATAGTTGTCAAGTAATAACCTAAATTGCAACTAAAGGATTGATATTGTTTGTTTGACAGTTCTGCAGACCCACTGGGGTTTAAGGTGTGAAGAGTCAAAGTCCCTAATACACGTGAAGCTAGCAGCATGTAAGGATTTGGTGAGTCCTCTTCTCGAATATGCATGTTGTCTATGGGACCCATTTACAGCAAAGAACATTTCCAAGTTAGAAAGCGTGAGACGGATCGCAGCCTGTTTTATTTGCAACTGGTTTAAACGCATAGACAAAAAGATATGATCAATTCTGTTGGTTCAGAATATCTTCAGACAACGCGCACTGAAGGGTACTTGACATTTCTGTGTCTCTTGTATAACAATTTCATTAAAAAATTAGACCTGACTATATTACTCGTTTCTCACGTAAAAGTGCGTGTTTCAACACTGCGGAAATGCTACAAGAAATTCGAGCATATTCCCATAGAGAGAAACAATCGTTCTTTGTTAGAACGGTCAGAGTGGAATCAATTGCCGATGTGTGTAGTGAAAATTCCGAATGTAGGAATGTTTATTGATAACTAGTTTGAGAGACTTATCTGTTCACTGCATCGTCTGTTTGCTCTCCCACGAAGTGTGTATATATTCTCCTTACCCCTGCTGGAGTCAAACAATTCCGCAGTATCACTAAATAAAAAAAAAACTAATTTGTGTTAAGACGGGGTTTTCTTTACCAATTGGGGAGGAGAGGTTCTTACAAATAAATGGTCCATGAAAGGCTAATTACTTAAAGCTGAAAACGAACACGAGTAGTAGGTATTCAATCAGTACTTTCCTCAACGCAAAAAATTTAAGCTAGCTTGATAATCACAGAAAATATCGGTGACGCTCCTCCTTTTCTCCTCAATTCGACGCATGCCAGCGTGGAAGAGAGATGTAGAAAACAACCTGTGACCACGCCCCACTATGATTCATTACGCTCGCATTAGTTCGTAGCGTCAAATAAGTGGGCGCATCTAGCACGCCCCTATGACGCCGCCTGGGGCATTCCCATTATATGCGAGGTTTGCACTGGTAGAAAGATGAGTCGCCCTAATTGGTTGCAAGCAATACTCAGGAGTACGTTTTGAAAACTATCGTATTTTTCGACAGCGCGCAAAGATTTTAAGTTTCGCTTGAATAGTCACAAAGACCGATCTATTAATTTGTTCAACGAGAATACTGACGAAAGTTCTGTTTCAGGAGCCCTTTAAGCTCCGACGTTAAGTGCATACACGCGACCGCATTATCTGGCTCCCGTTCGCTGCTCCCCCTGCAGTTCCTCGCTCGCGTATATGCACTCTGTCGCTTGCTTAATCACCAATCTCTTTATCTGCTCCCCAAATATCCTAAAACACACTTCGCACAGAGTCGTAAGCTATTATATTAGGTGAACGACCCCCCTACATAGATTTAAAGCTCGATTAAATAGACCTTCCGGACGGGCTTGTGTGGCCTAGAGGTCTGAAGGCCTGAGCAGGAATGCCCCGTTCTTGGAAGTTTTGATTCCTTTCTTCGCACCCTTCTGTAATTAAAAACTGCAGTTAGATACTACTGCTAAATCGCTCATGTTGCATTTGACGTCACATTGCACAAACTAAGACCAGTCACTGTCTGGCAAAGTTAACTGCCAGCTAGCATTTCTCAAAATCAGGTGCGTGATATTATACCGAAGCCGCCGAGGCAGACGTCAACGTTGACAGCAGATTTTCCGTATGCCAAAATCATCGCATTCTCTTCAAGTGAATTTAGACTATTACCACATTTTAAATCAGTGCATGTTTTCGCTATACCTCTTCTTAATGAGGATTTGCGCGCACATGAAAGACAAATGAAGAAAAAAAAAAGAGTGAAGACCGAGATTCCGGCTTTGTGTCTTCCTTTGTTGCGCTTTTTTGTGATTGTTTTCGCCATTAGCGCAACTCATAGTCAATAATAGACACGCACCAGTAGCCCATCAAGAAGGTCTGTACATATCTGTTGAGTTAAAAGCATAATATAATTCCTAGCATTTATTACACCCGAAAACACCTGTCAGCAGCTGCATAGTTAGAAAACGGAGTTGAAGCGTGAAATGTACTTTCTTTCAGCTTGTTGTATAGCCAGACCCATATGAACTATCTTCTATGCACACGAACTTGATCAGCGTTCTCGCGATCCGGTGTCCGAATTGGTTTTCATTGCGCTTGTATATGGGTTGTAAGAGAGAGATATTATGCATAGATTAAACAATCATGCTAACTACACGTCCCTCTAACATTGAGCAAACGTAGATGGCAAGCATCCGGTAGGGTGACAACGAATAGATCAACCAGTCTAATAAAGATATTTTCTTGCTTCATTTATTCCTTCACTGTTTGCAGCTAAGTATTCACTGGACCGAAACTGTTTTGCAATCACTTAATACCTTTGTGAATGTATCGAAACCATTATTTTTTCCTATATAAGCAGTTCGAAGCGTGAATTGTTCTTAAACATTGTTGTAAATGAATAAATATATTCATTCATCAATAACGTGATCAAAATGCTGATGCTGCACCTAGAAACGAAAGCTGTAATGTATATAATAAATCTATCGGTGTTCGAGGTACAGGTGTTCGAGGTACAGGTCTTCGAATTTCATGCATCATTTTTTTCGTTTCCTGCTTGTCGTAAATTCGGTTGTCTGATGCCCTTAGCCTTATCGTTATTCAGCTAGTGCTCACTTACACTCGGAAGTGAAGGGTTCACTTTATAATGCACGTGTTCTGTTCGTCTTAGCAAGATATTTGTTTTCACCTTTCTTTATGGTTCAGATATTTCAAGAGTTGTTGAAGGAAAACAAGACACAAAACTACAAGGAAAACTATGCTAAACATGGCATCTTACATTGAAATATACGGCAGACAGTCTATTTCCTGCATAAGCCTAACAACTTTCCTTGGCTTCACGTAAGCATATAGAACGGAAACAGAGAATGCGCCACCTGCTACATAGTGGAGATCACTGGTTGCACTCCATGCTCTCCTACCAATTCATGTGCTCCTTCCACGCAGATTCAAAAGATAAGTGGACCACGATTGGGATAAAAAAAAAGACTACAATTGCGCACAGCCCCGAACTTAACACTAAGCCTAACGAGATTGAGAGCAAATATATTTTCGTTCCTTCTTGTGTACTGACAATTTACGGAGTGCCATGTACAGGTAGCAAGGAAAAATATATTCTTGTAAGCATATAATAAAATCCTAAACGTTACTGCAGAAAGTGCATTACGAGAATGTCACAGCATTAGCGCTGCAGTGATGTGTTTGATAACAACTTTTCACTATAACTACATATTACGAATTTGTTTATTTGCCATTATAGAATAATTATTTATCTTCAAGTGCTTATCTTACTACTAAATGGCTATAAATATTTATTTTATTTCTGATCATTTACGAACAATTTTTTTATCATTTTTGTTATCAATAGTAATCATCATTTTTTCGGTAATATTACCTTTATACAGCCACGCTGCGGTGGTGATGTGGTTAGGGTGGTGAAGTGCGGTGCTCAATGATGCGAGATTAATCCCGGCCACGGCGGCCGCTATTCGATGGAGGAGAAAAGCAATGCGCCCTAGGGCTTTGGGATGTCACTGCACTTTAAAAAACACCAGTTGGTCGATATTTCCGGATCCCTCCACTACGGCGTCGCTCATAGTTGGGAGATTATAAATTGCATATAATCTAGGATAAACTAAACTTATCGTCATTTTTATTACCATTAGTCACTACATCCATAAACAATGACTATATGATCACCAGGCGTATGATTTCGAATACGGAGGAACATTTTGATGACAGGTTTTGAGGAGACAACGTAGCCTAGCTTTCACCTTAACAATTTCGTGGGTGGCTTGGAGAAATGTTTCGGCTAAGAATTATTTACGTAAGTATCAAATTTGATTTTAGTGCACAGAGTAAGAGAAATGCGCATTCGCAGGTGCTGTCGCGACCAGCTCGAGATCGCCCTTTAAGCTCCGTCACCTCAAAGTGCGGAGCAAGCTGTCGCACTCTAAACTTCTTATGGTGTGCTGGATCGTCCCACAAACACTGCATGAAGGCAAATATGAAGCGAAGGGGATCTTAGTGTTCCTTTGTCGTTGGAAACTCTGTTTACTGTGGTCTCCCCCCGGAAAGCACATTCAAAGAGAAGTTGCGTATTCCGTCGTTTATTTCGCGCAGCTGGCGTAGCGAAGTACCCGCGCCCCTACGTACTTGCAGCAGCATTTTTCTAGAGCGTATGTAGGATGCAGAAAAAAATAAGAACTGCATAACAAATAAACAGAAGACCGAATGCTAGTACATATAGCTAAACTTTTCAAGTGCATGATCAAATGACTTCGGCGCCTGCTGCAGAGAAGGTGTATATCCCACATTGCAGTTCCCCTCGCACATTTCTCAGTGTTTCTTTTTTAAGATTGTTTGAACAGGTGTCTTTCCCCTTGAGCTTTGAACCTGGTTTTTTCTTTACTCTGACTAGCTTGACACAGGAACGACTGCACCACACACTTCCTAAATGGGCCCCATTCTTTTTTCTTTCTACTGCATGGTTGGGGTTTTCGCAAGCTTGCTCGCACGTGAACGTCGATGGGTGGTAATACCTCCACCGTGTTTCGCATTTGTCTTTCCGCTGATCGCTACTTCGGCAACAGCAGCGTTTCGATCCCCTCTGAGGTCGGTCAAGAATGCTGGCTGCATAAACACGCGAAAGGCGAAAGAGAGCGCAGATGGCTGTGCAGCCAGCTAAAACGGTCCGCTGGCGCTGGTTGTTTAGCTTATGCGGCCTGCGCACACAACCTGAAGTGCAGAAGGAACGCATTCCGTTCAAGTGAGCACTGAAACGCGAGAAAAAGAACGGAACAGAGCGTCATAAATAAAATAAAGCATAAATGAGACTCCGCCGCTTAAGGGTGCCTACGCGTGGGAGCCGAAGTTCTTTTGAGGTCACATGGAGCAGCTGAAGGAGAACATTTCATGGCATTTTGCGCGGTCACTGCGTGCTGGATTAAGTGCGTACGCACATTCCTTGCGAAGTGTGATCCCAGTGTCGTCATCTTTAGTGTTTGCATGTACCAAATTTTCCTCCTTATGGCGGTGTTTAAATAGAGATTGCATTACCGACGGCGTGTTTAATGAGATAATGGGTGCTTCTGCGACCCATATCTTATATATTGAGCGAAGAACCCCGCTGATATTTCAAATTTCTTTTAGCATTTTACTTTAGGTTTTCTCCGTTGTTGCTTAGACCTCCATATGTGAATCGCTGAAAACGGTCAGTGTGGCATTATAATTCCAAAATCTGTCGGTTTCACGCTGCAGTAGAGGAAGTGCTTGTTTTTGGGTATAAGAATGTTTATAATAGTTTAGCAGCATTATTGTGTTCCTCTAGTTACAATTTCAGTAAGCAGAAATGTGTAATCTATGCAGGGCTTTGTGTATTCTGTATTTTGTGGATTCAAAGAGCATAGACGTCGTGAGGACACCTTTTCTTAGCCATCCATCAACAAAAAGAAGAAATAACGGGAGGGTTTCGAAGATTCATGAGAATCTAGCACATAGACCCACTAGTAACAGATGTCTCGCAGAGTGGGGTCTAAAGAGTAACCTCACCTACTTAAAAATGTTAGCCACCGATATGAGCCTCAGAGAAACCAATATGGGATATGCAACGCGGATTCCTGGCGGCCAAGAGTGAGCTGCCTTTAAACGCCTTAATCGGTGTCATTTGGGGCCGATGCAGGTAGACTGTGTCTGGCTGTCAACTTTCCACCTGCATTCTGTCATATGGGCAGCCCACTCAGCTACCCGTCAGTCGTACTTTGAACATTTGAGTTTCCCCATCCAAATTATACACGGGACCGATGCAGGTTCTAAAGGTGCAAGCCCATTCTCACCCTTCCTACATGATCGTCAATGTCGACGAGAGTCTTCAGTGGCTGCCCAAGCTCCGAATTCCGCCATAGTAACGCCTAAAACAGTGTGCACGTTTTTCTCAGCGTCTAATAGTACAGGCATAAAGGAGGAACCGATCCCTCGGTAAGTAGCGAAACTCTACCGGCAATGTGGGCGCCCTACTTAAGGCCACGGCGTTCATGTAGAAAAAACACCCTTAGATGTTTCTACATGCGCAGTGTGAGTCTTGACAAGTCTAATAAACTGCAAAAAAAAATCAATATAGTCAAAATAAACAAACAACGATAAGTTCAGAGGAACGACAGGCGACTGCGGTCTTAATTTGTTGCCTATAGTACCGACCGCAACAGACAATAATTGAAATGATCCAATGCAGAAAAAGTACCGCTCTGCATGTCCTTTGCTGTTCGCTACCTGTGACTTTTGATACCCACCAAATAAAACGAATGTTTTATAATAAATTTCAAAATAGAGCGCAGGTACCTTAAACGTCATGCAGAGTATGAAAAAATTATCTGCTGCAGTAGAGATAAAAAGTAAAGCACCATAGTGCAGTGCATCTAGTGGTTTTGCTTAAGTACACATAAAGTGCGGTGGCATTCAAAACTCTAAAGGTTAGTAACCCACGAAGAGCTTGCTGACTTTTTCTACGGCAGCCGGTGTCATAAGGCAGCCGTTTCACTAACGTTGTTGGTGACTCGTGCCGCCGTTAGGTTTCAGGTTACGTTGCTAAATCAAGGAAAATGACACAAAAATAGAAAAAAATGAATCTTCTGCGGAAAGGAGGGATAGATGGCGCTCGAAGCTCCTATAGATGTTCCTGCCAAAATTACTCATTTCGTCTTTCTACCATGCCTCATTCCCCTACATCGACTATTGCTGAATCCCTTCTTCCATTACAAGGGATGTCTCAGCCTTCATTCAAAGAGATTGCATCCAGCCAAGCATAAGGTCCTCGGCTCTATGGGCTCTACGTAGATTTTGCAATAGGGTGGGTATCACACTATGCTTTTTAGTGTTGTAGGCATGGGCGTGCGTAATAAGCTGGAAAAGAGCGACAACCAAACATCCATCTGCGTTACTAACGTAATGCATTCTTGCTTGCTAGCGTCTTCTGTTTTTCAGCAATAACTTTGGCGAAAAGAGTTATAAAGACCCACATGCGCTACGGAACCTGCTCTGTGCCTATTTACATGCAGTATCCTCGCTTTTACGTTCAGAGAACTGAGTAGCGCTTAGTGTTGCGATTCCTTTACTTCTGTCTGGTGCCGTCCCTTCCGTATTTTATTAGCGCACCTTTGCATTTAAATGCTCGCTTTTATTTACAATTTTTTTCACATTGTCAATACGGCGATGATGTGGCTCGCAAAGCAAGAGGTTGGCCTTGCGTAGCAGAATCCAGGGCTGTAAGAGCATTAAGTTTACATGGGTTGTTGAAGGGGTTTCAAATTAATGAATAAACTTCCATCTGTTTAGGCCTATTTTCAAGCCTAGGTGATTGCTATAAACAATTCATGAAGATTAATATGAAATGAATATTCCGACGCGTTCAGTCTTACTCTTTTCTGTGCGTGGGTGCAATTTCCTTATTTTTGGAACATCTATGGTTCTTGTTTACTTTCTGAATAACCTTTGCTGCATTGTTCCCAGTTGATACTCAGGTATCACTGAACAAGGCTATAACTCAGGTAGCCTCATAGGTACGCTGCAGTCTCCCAAACCACCCAACACAGCATTGTATGAACTTAAGTTCAGGCCTCGAAACGGATAACTGCTGCTGCTGCCAAAATTCCCATACTCCTGTTGCTTCTCTTGTATACGCACATGTCTGGCTATAATCCGCAAGCGCCGGATGATCTAGTTTTAAGTTTAGTCATTAGGTTTTTGCAACACTCCTCAACCCCAATCTTTCAGTGGGAATTACAAAACCCTGCCCATCCTTAAGGAGCTTAGGTAATTATTATTGAAGCACGCACTGCTCTCCTCTAAATGAAGCCTGGCGGTGCTCAATTTCTTCAACATCAATATCACAATTATAGTGCTTTGTACAAGCACTTTTTAATGAAACAAGGAGCACAGATATGTATAAGAGTGCCAGATAAAGCGAAACAAAAAATGCGTGTTAATAAACCCTGATAAAGTAATTCAAAATACTTAGTTCATTATTAACACAGCAACCCATGCAGTAGGAGGAAAGCAACATAGAACATGTATTGAAAACATACATAAAAGTATCCACGGGATAAAATGCTTGCATTGCTACAGAGTATGAAAAAGCACTGAACAAGGGCAGAGGGGAAGCCTGACTTCGCAATACGATCGAACGTTTGGAGAAATGAACTTGTCTTCGTCTGGCCCAGACGAAGTCCTCTGGTCGAAACATTGGCTCGGCTTGCGAACTGAGGCTCCCATCTCTACCCTTGTTCAGTGCCCTTTTATACTATGTAGCCATCTTCTTCCTTTCGTTCTATCTTGCATAGCTATATAAACAGGAAAAAAAAAAGTCAGGATGCCTGGATTTAGAACGGAGGATCTTAAAATTAATTGTCGTATAAATGTTTGACTATGTGATCAAAGGAACATTCGTGATTCCGCTGCGAGACGATGTGGTTCGGAAAGACAATCCACGGGCTTATAGCAGGTTGGAGCGCGCAAAGGTTAAATGCATGATTGCTCAAATATATGCGTGTAATTGCAGTTAGTGTGTGATCTAGGTTGCTGAAGGTGCGCTAAGTGTGAACAAGATACTTTGTTGAGCCAGTTGGTAAATATCCATTGTTAATAAAAACAGCGCAAGCAGGAAGACATAAGATGAGATAAAAGGAAGCTGCAGGACAAGCGCTTAACCTGTAGCTTCTCTTTATCTTGTCCTATGTATTCCTGTTTGCGCTGTTTTTTGTTAACAATGGCGGTAAGGGTGAGCGAGAAGCATGAATTAATTTGCGAAATAGCGACAGACGAGCAATGTCTCGATGCCATTCTAAAGGGGTGGTGCCAGAATTCCAGCTTTGTGTTACGCTTGAATGATAGCTATAATACGTGAAAAGAAACGAATGGCCCTGTTTTGCATTTATTCTAATACATCGAGTATTTATTAGTAAGGAGACCAAATGGGAAGAGGCGTATTCACGTTGAAACCGAAAAGATACTAAATACGCTTTTCTATACGCTCATTAGAAGGTGCACTATGTAAGATGTGGCACAGAAATCCTTATGACTGAGCTGAAGTTTAGTTACCTGATCCGCTCGCGAGAGATTTGTTATTAGGCGAATTCCTCAGCTTTTGTTTAGTTAGCAAGTCAATGTCATTAGTGGACCGTGGCTTACTCAGGTGTTCTCTATAAAATTTTATCCGTAACTGCGCCCATTTCTAGCCTCTAAATACTTTCTTTAGGCTAGCGGTAAATAGTAATGGGGAGATCGTGTCCCATACCTAATAGCTATATTTATGGTAATTTTAATATTTTATTTATGCAGAACTATGGCTGCTGCGCAGCCAGTATAGATGTATTCTAGGACTTCAATATATGGCTCAACATTACTCTGATTTCGTAAGACAGAGTCCAATCCTTTCTCGTAATCAATAGGTGTTGTGTACAGGGGCTGGTTATATTCCGAAAATTTTGCTATCACCTGGTTGATAGTAAAGATATCATCAATAGTAGAGTACACTTTCTGAAAACGTGCTTGATCATATAAGGTCGATAGAATTAAGTCTAAGGTTACGAACAGATGGCAACACAAAAAGGACAACGACTTGCACGAAATGACAAGGACGCCTCAGAAGACGATAGCGCCATCCTAAGCATCCCGTCTAAGTCCCTATTTTGTTTCCGATGCATCTGTTCAAAGAATATACCAACACACTCAATTTTTGACATTAAGCAAAGATTTTGGATTATATTAGCGATTACCTCAGTAAGCAATTCGTTCGTAAGGAATTTTAAGCAACGTTTTGTGATTGGTCAAGTCCTTAACTTCCTCTTTCATATAAATTAAGATAGTTGTTATAAGGCATTGCACATGCAGAGTGAATTGTTTTTTTTATAGCATATCCCCAGCATCGCTCAACAAATCACTAGTTACCTGATCTCTTCCGGCTCATTACACCTTAAACTGTCGTAATCACGTCCTTCGTCACTGGCGGAAGGCGACACGGCTCATAATTACAGCCAAACTCACTGTTGAGACTACTTAGGCTACTGTATACGTAAGTATAAAACACCTCTGCTACTTTGGCTGTCTTTTCCACAGTAGTAATGATATCGCCTGCCTTGTCCCTCAGTGCCCACATTCGATTTTTGTCCGTGTCTAATTTCCACTTCGCCGCTTTTATACTGCCACAGTTCTTTAGAGCATGATCAATTTTCTCTATAATATGCTTCAATATGCCAGAAAGTTTAAATCATTTGATTAGTTTTATAGCGATGCAAGTTCTCTCCAGTCTGTTGAGTTGGAGACTTTCATACCTTGGCTTCATTTATCATAATTTGCACTATCCTCTAACTACCCAACAGGCTACTTTTACGGCACACTGAGTAATAATACCTCTAAAGTTACTATTGATTGCTTCTCCAGTAAGGGCTCCTTTCTTTCGTAAAATATAAGATCTGTTTTTTTAGGGAGATCACGAACAGATTTCTACTGCTTTCTTCGCAATACGTACTTAAATTTCTTACCTTATGTTGCATTTTGGTAAAACAAAAAAGTTGTAAATAAACTCACTTCCTTCATAACAATAATTTTCTTTATCACAGAATTATTCCTTGCCACATCTAAACCTGTACAGGTAGTGAATTTTTTTGGCCATTTCATATATTGTTAAAGCAGCCAAATAAGTGGTTAATACGGCGTTGCACTACATACCCCTTCATTTTCATTTAGAAAGTCACTGAACGTATAGGTACTTACAGAAATGTAACAGTAATATATATAGCCGAAAACGTTATTACCACGCGTTACCTACCACATTATTCGCTGCATTACTGCATTGGCTATCATACAGCAAACTTGAAAGACACTTAGTCCTGCTAACGAAGGACCCCTTTTAAATAAACTGGCTGTGCTCGGCTACTGGTAAAGGAAGACAGACTGTGAATGGTCTTTTTGATTTATGAATCTATGAACATTTACGCTACTAGTTGGGCACGCTTATTTCCTAATAGATTCGGTTCCGTTTAATATTGTCTCGTCTACACGTTACACTAGCCTAACTTTTACAGAGGGCAGGGATGCCGTTGTTGCTTAGTGAAAAGGCGACTGTGCGTCTATCGAAGCCTTTGCTATTCGCCATTTTATTTGTTGCGTGAACGACGTTCCACACAGGGTTTCTTTTTCTGAGGCGTTTTCTTGTACAATGTTCTTGATCCATCAGCTGATTCTGTCATTATCAGCAATTACGCGTCTATAATAGAAACGGGGATAAAGATCCGACTAAAAAAGAAAGCTTCTCTTTCCTTCGAAGAGCGAGCATGAGTAGGTTTTAAAAATTAATACTTTAGATAAGAACGTGAAAGGCGGCAGCACGTGTCGCCGGAAAAAAAGCAAGTAAAATCTCCAGGCAAGAATGGGAGTGCATATACGACTAACTTTTGTCTGCTTGCAACAGCTAAAGTCACGCATGGGCTTTCTGGCCTTCTTCAATCTGACTTACACTGGCAGAATGTTCCATGACTAAATTGGCTCATCATTACTTGCGTGCCCGTGCATCCGGATGTGATATATATATGCTGGTTGTGCAAGGCAAAAGTGGTCGACCTGACAGACTAGAGACAAGTCAGGGAAATAAAGTGTAAAAATTACTGTTCAGCAGTTCACTTTTGCTGGTGAATTAAATCGGTGGGTTACTGACACCGCCACCGTCGTCGCTGGCGATGAATTATCATTTCTGCATGCATAAGCAAGTCCCGTACCGCTGATGGAAACGACCGCTAAGGTGAAGATAATTCTAGTCCTGAAGCAGTTTCCCCCACCTCGGCTTTCTTTCTTGTTTCTGAGCTCAACTTAAAGCAGCGGTCGATTATATCTTCGAGTCCTTCGCTGTCAGTCTGTGTAGAAGCCTCCGCGCCGCTCTGGCGTCAGTGTTGCGACGCGCCTTCTTTGCATCGGCCTAGCTGTTGTTGCTACAGCTTACGCGTCAACCGTCGAACAATATGCCTCTGCTGCGCGCGCAGAGCTTTTGGCACCCCACCCAGCAGGGCAGACTAAATGGAAAAATAAGTATGCGTCGTTTCCATCGTCGGGAGAGAGCAATGTGTGCTGTAGGAGGAACAGTAGCTTTATGCATTATACACGCAACCATGAA
>JAJIZL010026005.1:136119-160285 GCA_023969395.1 Amblyomma maculatum
CGTGTTCGCGCTGTTTATATTAATAATGAAGAAGTACCAACTCGTCCAACAAAGTATCTTGGTAGGTCAGTTATTCATATCCACCTTCAAGAAGTGAAACAAGTTTGTGCACACATTTCACTTCTTCAACTGCCGTTACACCAACCATTGCCTAATATAGAATGCGTGATTTTAGATAGGTGCCTTAGTTTAAATCTACTTTTATACAGTTAGCCTCCCAGCTTAGTTTGTCTTGTTCACCTAGGGTCATGTCTCACTAAGATTCTCTAATTATTCTTAAGTGTGTAATTAGTTGTGATATCTTGCAAGGTCAGTTACATTACGGTTATTTTGTCCCTTCAGCCGTGGATATTTTGTATCATTGCCACAAGTATAAAAAGTTTTAAAAGTACTGCCGTATTTTCCGACGCATATTATATAGGATAAAATTCTAAATTGTGCAACGTGGTCTTTAAAGAAACAGCCTTATATTCGTCATAATGGACACTGTAGCGTAAAAATTTAGATTACTGTGTTCCGTTATATGCCTTTTCACGCACACTGACGACGTGCAGGCATCTTTTGGGTTGCACCTCCATCAAAACATGGCTGCTTTGACTGAGATCGAAGCAGTGCCCTCCGGTCAAACAGCGATGTGCTCTAGCTGCATACCCTTTGCAGGAGTCTTTTCTTTTCATGCGAGCATAGAGTGTTCATGGATTTTAAAACTCTCGAATCCGTTTAAGAAAAACACGCGGTAGCTGCAGCTTCTTTTTCTAGATGTCAATAGTCCAAAGAAATGCCACAACACCTGATCTGGCCACTCAGTTATCAACTTTTCTGGGTAGTCCGGTTACACTTGAAACTATTAGATCTTTTGCTAGGAGCGGTCCCCTGAAAAGAGGAAAACTAATTTGCAAACTGATATCAATAGTCATGCGACAGACAATGAGAGACGATTGATCACATCTCCTTACCTCCCTTCCCTTTCAATCTAATCTTTCTGCTCATCGCTTTATCCCAAATCTAAGTGAGCTAGGCCCCCTGCGCTAAATTTTAATTGGTAATACCTGTTTAAGAACCGGCCCGGCACAGGTAAACTTGATGAAGCATCTTTGATCTACAGATCTTGCTTTGGTCCTACAGGCGCTTAAGATGTCTCGCTTCTATTGCTATCTCTCCCAAAACCAGAACTGTACGACCGAGATGTATTACCATCAGGAATTCCGAAATTTTCTACAAGACAGGAAATAAACGAAACCATGCACGCGTGAAAAGACGCCGCATTTGTCGTTCGAATGGTCAGAAGTAAGGCAGCAAAGAGCAGTCATTGTGTTGTTGTTTTTCTTTCGTTGAGTTAGGGAAGAGAACAAAGTTATCACTTCTGCGCACGAACTTCTAACATGAGTGCCTCTTAAAGCAAGGCCACCGAGCGTAAGGAAAAGGCATGTGTCTTGTCGGTGGGAGCGTGGGCGCGCACTCTCATGCAGTTACGTCTCTTTACTTCACTTGCCCTTTGTCTCACTTATTGTGTGGCACTCTAGGGTAATGAATAAAAATAATTAAATAATACGGCCCCCTGCCGAGCGCACTTTCCCGAGCTAGGTTCTCGCCCGGGGTGCCAGCTCTGCACGATTCTAGTATGGATAATCCGTGGAAGGAAAAGGTTAACGAACCCAGTACGCTTATGCTGCGTAACTGCTAAGAGCAGAGTGGAGAGCGCCGCTGAAAAGGACGCTTAATGAAAGGAGACGCACTAGGACGGCCACCTTGCTATGTTCTTATTTTACAGGCTATGTGCAGCTGATCACAATTAACACAAAATAAGGTTCACTAAAGTAAGCAGGGTAACCGATTCAAAGGACCGTCTAAATATATTGGTGCAAAGTACGCAAGGAGGGCGGAGGTCACCCGCTTTGTCCACCGTCGTTCTTCAGTGCACAGTAGCGTCTGTCTACTCCCAAAGGAATGCACAGTCTGCATTTTGCGTAGCATTTAACTCTCCTGCTAAGTTTCTTACGCTATGCTCTACCCATCTATGAACCGGTAATTGCTTCGCCAGAGGCTTATTTAAGTGGGGAGTGACATGAAGCACTACGTTTTAAGCTTAACGAGAAATTCCAGTCATTTTTTTAGGTTTTTAGTGAGAAATTGCTGCGTCAACTACCGTCTTTCATGCGGGTTAATAACTTTGAAGAGAAATTGGACAGGCGAAGCACTTGAAAAGTAATAGATAATTCCAAGGGAAATTATTAGCGTCTCTTTCAGATCTTAATTTGGGATTAGGCAGCGCGGTTTATCACAAGAACAATCGGAGTGGCTTAAAAACCAGATATTGTTAATGTGTACTGATCACAACGGCATAGAGTAGCTGCAGAATAGAAACGGCATCAGCTGAGCCCTGAGAATTTTTGCATGTGCTACCTTTCTCAACATGTGAGGTCGAGAAAACAAGCCTACCCACTGAGGCTCATATTCAAGTGTCTCTTTATTTTGAGACGGAAATCGAGCATCAGTTAAGCCCGCGTTCTTTTATGCTGTCGAACTCACAATCATAAAACCAGCCGTTTACTCTTATCTACTTTAGATTATTGCCGATCCTATGGTGCTTTGTCTACCACAGACAACAGTACAAACTTTACATCTGCATGGAAGAAACAGACAGCAGACCGGCCGTGCTTAGAACTATAGAAACCAAAACTTAATGTTCATTCTGATTTGCTAGTATGTCCATATGAAACAATCGGTAATGCTAGTCATCGGGTTTCTTCTTTAAAGTGCCACATAATCTCATCTAGGTGTATTTAACACTATCAGAGTGGATCGTTGTTCATTGCTTTTCACTTTAACACATGATTTTCACCCCTTAAAGGTTGCACAAAACAGTGAAAGGAAGAATTGAACGTGTTAAGCGCATCTAAAACGGGAAGTAAAAACAATATATGTACAAATAACATAAAAAACGTTGGCTGCGAAGACAATAAAAGCTTGCAGTTGCCTACGGTGACGTATGCTCTGAAGCCTGGACACATTCGCTCGGTGAAAACACATTAGATGCACCTCTATTGAGCTGCTAGTGCCTGAAAGTCGGCCTCGTTGCTGATAAAGACTGATAAATATTTCGCCATTAAGAGGCGTTGTCTCAAAAAATACAATGAGCTATTTCATTTATTTGCTGGGAAGTGCAAGAATGAAATTAATAGGTTTATTTGTGTTTGAAGATCTCGTTGGTTAGTTGCGTCTTTCCTAAAACTCAGCATTCTATAGGTAGGACGCTGTACAGCCTGCGATGAAGACACGCCAAAAATGAACCAGCCTTGACAGGGCACACGCGCAAAGCAGCAAGAGAAATATTGGCTTCCACTTCATGAGTGCTGCCTTTGCGAAGAGTTGAATCGGTTGAGGGCGAACATCGACATGGTATACCATGTCGATGAGAAGACAAAAAGATGGTTGATTTCTAAAATGAACACACATGGCTACTTTTCACATGATGCAGTAATGGTTGCGTTTGTGATGTCCTTCAGCAATCTGTAACAGTTGGTAAAGTGCTTTGGCATGAAGAACAAATTCTAGTACTCGCTGCCGAAGTGTCAACCTTCAGCATCTTATTTCTCCTCACCGCACGAGACTTCTGCTTTCCTGCGTTTCATCTACACTGTAGTAATGCTGCGAAATGATGCAGATGCAATTGTGTTTTTTCTCAGCTAAGCGCGTGTTCTCCGAACAGCATGACGCAGTATGGCATTAGCGCTCGTCCTGTGTGCCTCTCTTGTCCTTGTCTGTTCCGCGCTAAGCCTCCCACTTATCATGTATTACCAAATAGCCCAGAACTCTACTTTGCTCACGGTATCTTTTGGCTGGATTTTGCCTTCTTCAAATAATTACTCGTTTCTTGCAAACAAAGAGATATGGTGGGCTGTGTTGTCACAATGCTGTGGATCCGAGGTACAATAACTGTGTGATGTATACGTTGTACCCGAGAGACCATTTTTTCGTATCGCCTGATTTTCACTCTGTATCTCTTTATTATTGCTCAAAACGTAATGAATGATTTCTACGCACAAGGCACAAAAACAATTATGCCCATTTCACTACTGGGCAATGTCTTGACAGTCTAGTTTCTTCTATTTTTTGTGAGGTGAAAAGCAATAATGATGAGCATAATTAATAGGTGGATGCTAGAAGCGTTGGAAAAGACAACTTGCAAACAGTGGTAATAATCACGAAGAAAGCAAATGCATTTTGAAACATTTTACAGGCTTTTTGCGCTGCAAGCTGGAGAGCAAATGATGCGCAATTTTATAGGCTACTTCTTATACCTCCATCGTGTTTTCTCGAAATGAAGATCGAAAGCCTTGATATTCAAGCTTCAAAGTCTCCTGTATTGTAGTTGCATAACTAAAATATAACCAACGAAGCGCCAGCTACTCATATCTTAGCCAGCCACAATAAACTAGGAGATTATGAACAATATTAGATGCCTAATGTAACCCTTGATAAATAGCCATAAATATTTTTGCCTCAATTCTTCAGACATTCTTCTTCCTAAAGGCAGTACAAATGGTCCTCTGTCGATCTGAAAACAACAGTTATAGAAATTTTACAGGAATAATTTTATGCAGACACCAATCTTTTTTTTTTAAAAACTTGGCAGTAACTTAGCTCAACTATGCCAGGATATGCGTAGTGGGAGTTACCGGCATAACTTGGCTGTGTTTTGGGTTAATCTACCATGTTTATTTGTGACTAATGAAAGGCACTACAACACTTAGCAAGTATAAAGCTCATTATTTTCACGTTTGCTTTTCTTCTGCTTGAGACATCTTATCTTTTTGTTTCTCAATTCGGATGAAGACAATTTTATCATCAATGAAGTAGCAGGCAGCTGTTTCAATGGCTCCTATACACTACCCCGAATAAAGAGATTGCCTTTGGTACACCACGTCAGTCGTGGTTCCGCGCTGCGTAGGTTGTATACTAGGATCGCTGGCAATGTTTACGTCGAACACATCTTTTAGAGGAAGGTCGAATTTGTCTGGTGTATTGTTAAAGTCTCCTACCACGACATTCAGTTCTTTGGAAACTTTATGGCTGGGACTGCAGGTGGCATCCACGTCTATAGTTTTCTTGATTGAAGTATGCGGTGACAAGTGCATTTCTTCAACCACCACTCCATTTCCTTCCAAATGAAGTGCACACGCTTCACCTTTTGGTACACCTACGGTGGTCAATTGTTTGGCGGCGATTCCTTCCAGATCGTAGGTGCAGACCCAGGCGTTCTTGTTGGACTCAATTTGACTGGCGTAAGCAAGCAGGCTAAATCTGAGATTGCGACAGTTTGAGACCCCGTTACATGACCAACCTCTGAAAAGATCAACACAGCCTCGATTAGTAGAGGATCAATACAAACGCTCACCATTTTGCAAATTAGTGACCTTACAGTGAATAGGGCTATAGAGTAAATCGTACCGTGGCGGGGTTCCCAGCAGCGCTTTGCAGCGATCATATGCCGTATCAAGACGTACGTCTCGAGGCGCTCAAACTCCGAGTCCAGAACCCTATCTGCATTGCTCAGATGATGATAGAAGAATTGGTGTTTTTTGGCGTTAGTCAGGTGCAAGCTTTTAAGACTAGTGCCTCTACTGAGACCCACGTACACCATCTTGTGTGGGTGCATCTTGGCATAGTCAATAATGACAAAATCAAAGGCTCTACCTTGCGTCTTACGTTTTGTCATGACGCTTTCTGGAACGATGGAAAACTGCGTCCTTGAAACATTCCTTAACGTTTTACCATTCATAGTGAAAGACATGCTTATGGGCTCTATGGGAGCCCACGAAGCATACCGTCTAACTGCCGTCCGGTAGCTCACTTTAGCTTTTTTCAGCATTCCCACGGCACTGGGACATTGCAGCAGCCAAACTATCTTGGGTGGATTGTCAATTGCAAGTTCTACTTTCATGTAGAGACCATACTGTTCACCAAACCATTGGTTAAATCAATGTTCTTTAGTAGCATATATTCCGACAGAACGTTCTGACAGAACGTTAGCACAGACGGTTACGTTACCACTCTCAACGCGGCAAAGCTTTTCAGTCCGAGCGAGTGCTTCAAGTTTGCCCTGCGCGCTACAATGAACTCTAACCATGTGTCTTGCTGTGCCTTCATGCTTATGTTTTTCCAGTTCATGAGACGCCTGATCTGCGCAAAGGGGATGCATGGTGATATTAAATGTTTAGTGATAGGCCTCCTGCTGGGAATAACCCATTCAGAGCTCTAGCAATGGAACGGAAAACTGTAGAAACAGTCCTAACTGATAAGTTTTGTCAGCTTATGTTTCGTCCTGGGCTTAATCAGACTGTCAGGAATCTAAAAATTCCACACCATCTGGGCAGCGTGAAAATTAGTGCATGCTGAACATGCCTATTTTGATTCTGTATTCACAATCGGTGAACTTAAAAGTGATGTTGCGTCGTGCCATTCAAAGACTACTGCTGGGTTTTATGCCATTTCTTATGAAATGCTCAAAACGTTCCATCAAGGGCACTGCAGTACTTTAGGGGATATTTATTAATGCGTGGGTTAATGAGTTTGTTCCAAAGTCATGGAATATTGCACTTGTCATTCTTGTTTTAAAGCCCTGTAAATTATCTTTGCTTCTTGACTCCCTTTGCCCCGTGAGCCTAACGAGCTGATTATGCAAAGCGATGGAGAAGATTATTGACGCCGGGCTTGAGTGGTGGCGTGATGAAATGGGAGATTTGCTCAGTTCATGAGTAAATTTCGTCGACGTAAGTGCACTATGGATGCAATTATGAGCCTATAGTAACATGTGTAGAGGATGAATACAGCAAAAGTAATATTACCACCGCATCATTTTTAGATATCAAGCGCATGTTTTATACGTTTAGTTACATTAATGTCCTCACAAGTTTAATAGACCTCGTTGTGAGTGGAATATTGCTACTTTGGATTTCCAACCTTTTAAATGGCAGGAAAATAGTCATGCAAAAGAGAGAAGAAAAAAGCACAAAACAGCCTCATGCGGGGAATGCCGCAGGGCAGCGGTCTAAGCCTTGACTTTCAACTGTGGGATGGCGGACTAACCATGGACGCTCGCTCCTAGTTTACAGTGTTTATATACCGTTGATCTCTTAATTTGGATTTAATGCAAAACTGCAGACTTCATTCAGCCTACTATGCAAGCACGCCTAGATGTCATTGAGTGTTTTTTTTTTAAATGAAAGGGATTATGATATCTACGCAAAACCAGACGTTTTACCTTTCACTTGAAAGAATCTGTACGATTTCCGACACCACGTTAACGGTCAACCTTTATTGTCTGTAAAGCATAACCGTATCCTGGGGTGGCCCTTGACACACAGCCCTCTTGGGCTCCTCAAATAAAATCTATCGAAGACCAAGTAAGTGAGCAGTGCTGGGAACGTGCCTCGTAGGATTGCAGATACAGGGGCGGTCGTAGTATTACAGAGCACGGTACTAGTGTTTAAAATTGTCTCATGTCTTCCGTAGAGGTGATACGATGGTTATTCGGATCCGCACATAAGCCCATCAGTGGCATGTGCTTGCGTATGTGTAAACTACTGGCTAATATTTGCTTGGTCACACATCAAACAAAATTTTTATCGGCGAGGCCTGCTCCGTATTAATATGGCCGGAACTGTACGTCTTAGGGCGTTCCTTCGTCACCTGTGCTAAGAATTCGTAAATATGTATGTATATATATATAGATAGATAGATAATTGCGGGCTACATGGTCTGTGGAACACCGCAGTGGAACGAATGCAAGGACTGTTAGCTATAGGTCTCCGCGTGTGCTTGGGAATTCCTGCGGCAGTATCTGAGACAAAGCAGCCACCGTTTGAAGTGTTGCAGACACCAAAGACCTGCAGGCTTATTTTCCGTCTGATAACCCAACATGAAAGGGACCTATTGGCTTCCGCGCTGCATATAGTGCGATAGCAGTCATACATAGAAAGTTTTCCTACTACTATGGTGCCTTAATCCGAGGTATAAACTTTAAAAAGGGCACAAATAATATCACCCATAGCTTTCAGTTACCCCGACATTACAGTTATCAGTCTAAGGGATAATCAGGAAGCGCTACATAATGGTATTTGCGGCTAAGCAGCTAGAATTTTATTGTATACACATGCGGTATCTCTGTTTGATTCATGTGTATACCGACGATTCCGTTATACAACTTTATCAGCGTCTACATTTTTGATTCCACACCTGAATGAGCGACAGTCATATAAACTAGCTGAAGCGACGGAATCAAGGACTGCTGAAAATTACGCTATTTGCCTCTCCATTTCATCCCATCGGTGCAAGACCCGAATCTTTGGCGACTCAGTCGGTTCTGAGATCTCTTGACAGTGCTAGCTGCGTAATTCGGGAGGCTAGACTGGATTACTAAGTTATTAAGAAATTTCTCAAGGCTATCTAGAAGAGGCATATTATGCGTACCAGTTACCAGAGATAACACGCCGGTTTCTTGCAAGTAATGATACGGTAAGCGTCAGTACCACATGCATGGCTACCTTCTTTTTCGTGTGAAGAAGATTCCTTTTGTCCTGATGTCACGCTCTTTCATGAACACTGATAAGCACACGCAACGTAATAGAAATAACTCCTACGCATAAACTGCAACTTATAAGGCATATATGCAAGATTATTGAAAGTGGTCTGACTGTCTCATTTAAAATGGCCAGATTTTAGAGCGCATTTTTCAAAACTGAGGCAGCGCAGTTTACATTTCTAAACAATTTTGAAGAATCTTTATGAATCCTAAGCTCAAGTTTTAAAACATGAAGCAAAATGATGTTACGTTTGCTTTGGTTTGTGCGGTTTAACGCCCCAAAGCGAACCAGGCTATAAGAGACAATACAACGGATGGATCCAAAAATTTCGACATGTTTTTTTTTTCTTTTTACGTGCACTGACATTGCATAGCACACGGGCGCCTTGCTTTTCGCTTCCATCGAAAAGTGGCTGCCATGGCCGGTATACGATTCCACATCATAGATGTAGTCATTTGTTTCATTACAAGCACATTAACGTTTTGCTTACTTTCAAAAGTGAAATACCGAAATATTGTTTTTATTTGATTTATTCACAACACTCTCAATCACTTTGACAAAGACATACGTTCGACACTGTATGTTTATTATATTTGATAATTTTGGCGATGCACACAATTTTGTTGTCCATGCGTCTAACACAGTAGAAGGAAAGCCCTGCACGGTCCATGTGTTCCTTCACCACTTCGATGGCGAGGGCTTGTGTCTTCCAAGAAGGACAATCTCGGCATCTGCTCATAGCAGTTTCTTTGAGAACACAACTAAGTACCTGCCACCCATAAATACTTGAGGGTAGCATTTGTCTGTCTTTTACATTTCATCGAATTTCACTATCCAGTCATGTGATCTGTAGAACCAAGGTGTTTTAAAATCACTGAGAATTAATAAGAAGCAGATCAATTAAGGGGAAATGAGGGTGCTCGTTATAATACATGAAGGAAAGAAGCCAACAGTCGGCGAGGCCAAGGAAAGCGTTGGGGATGGTACTTTATGTCTTTTTTTAATGTTTACTTGGATAATCACAGAAATTATTAATGTTCTCCGTTTAGTGGAAAGATAAAAATAACACAAAATAAAAGAAAAAACAACGTGCTGATGGTGGGAACCGATCCCACGACCTCCGAATATCGCGTCTGGTGCTCTTCCAACTGAGCTACATCGGCCGCTGTCCGCCCTGCTAATTGCTTGCGTATTTATGTTATCTGTATACGAACCTTGAGAGTGTTCGTATACAGACAACATAAATACCCAAGGAAGTAGCAGGGGGGGGGCAGCGGCCGATGTACCTCAGTTGGAAGAGCACCGGACGCGATATTCGGAGGTCGTGGGTTCGGTTCCCAACATCGGCACGTTGTTTTTTCTTCTACTTTGTGTTTAATTATCTTTCCCCTAAACAGATTACATTACTAATTTCTGTGATTATCCAAGTAAACATTAAAAAAAGACATAAAGTACCATTCCCAACGCTTCCTTTGGCCTCGCCGACTGTTGGCTTCTTTCCCTCATGAGATTAAATAAAGTCACTATTGCAGTCAGCGTTGTCTTAAAAACCATGTTCAGAGATAGGGGCCAGTATTGGAGTGAACTGAGAAACCAGGATACTAAAAGAAAGCAGCGATGAGAGGGTCATGTATTGTTGCTAAAAAAAAAAGAACATCTATCTTAAGCATAGAGCCTGTAAACAGGGCACTATCGAATTGAAACGGCAGATGTTTTATTCAGATATACGCTCTGTACAGGCAGTGAATCGTATTGGCAGTTCTTGTTCTTCAAGGCGGAGCACATGCCTTAGGTCTACTTTAACGAAACACGAAGGGTAGCGCGCAAATTTCACATCACAGTCCGGTGCGATGTAAGCGAGCGACGTTGATCAAGTACGCTATCCGTTAGCTGACGGAATCGAAGCGTCGCATCTGAAGCCTCCATAAGCTGCCCGATGAGGGGCATCGATCGTCCTCCAGGCTGTCTCCTGATGGACTTGAGTTGCTTCCATACTCATCGGCGTCTTGGGGTAGGACTGAATGGTTTATACGGTCATCTGCAAATAAAAGCAAAAATAGTCAGTCACCGGACTAGATACTCTAAGTGTATTCAGGGGGTTGTTTATCCGATTCACTTGCATTGTGAAAAGAAATATATTGGACAGACAGGAAGATGTCTGCATGACAGGATTAGAGAGCACGCTATTGCAATATCGGACAAATCTGGCACTAATCTCGCTGTGCACTGCAAAGAATACGTTGGTTGTAGAGACCAAAAATGTCCGGCTGACCTTCACAATGTTAGGGTTATGAAAAGGATGAAGGACAAGTTAGCAAGGGAAATTTATGAAGCTTATACAATCTGTGACTTGGGAGACCAATGTGTCAGTATGCCATCAGTGGTTTTGTTGAACAAGGAATTGAAATTTTTGTGTAAACTGGAAGGTTTCAAAGACAAGGAAGAAGTTGGCTGCAGACGTGAAGTGAAGGGAGAACATGTGCGGTTTCTTGTTTATATAGTTGTCAGTGCAGCGTTGTCCTATTGTGTGTGTGCACGCTTCTTATGCTTTGTGTTGTTACCTGCTCTGCTGCCTTCTTCCAAGAAATATTATTATTCTATCTCCTAAAAGTAGCATTATTTATCCAGAAAGGTAATCGAATTCTTGTACCCTGGAAGTCTGTGCGATTTCTGCGAAATGAGTATTCTTAAAAGATTGTCAAAAATTGTAGGTTTACTAAACTAACTGCTAGCGTTAATGGCTCCCTAGTGAGCCAAGTGCACGTGGAATAATTATGTATATATACTTGAAGCATATGTTAGTGTGGAAAATATTCGCAATGTTGTTTTCCGGCTGGTACCAGTTGGACTGTGTAAAAACCGTAAATATAACCTCTGGGTAAACGTGCGGTTTAAGGTGTCTCCATTCCTTTCTATATTTCACAATTTGCCCTGTTTTGTGTTAGGTGTATCGCTTTCTTGGGCCATAAGGCAGCTGCTCTGACTTATTCGTATGGTTCTAGTTGTTCGACCCCTGTGTTCTCAAGCTTGGAACACACCCGCCCGCGGCACATCCCAGTCCCTTCGCTGACTTCCGCAAGCTCGGTGACGTTCAGGGAAAACAGCGGGGCTTCAGAACGGGAGACTTTTATCGGTCCTCCTTCTGCTGCCTATCAAGGCAGTATCCAAAACGCATTTACTTTAAATGTGCTCCAGCGCATTACGTTTTCAATGCAACGTTCAAAAACACCACATCATTAATTTAGTTAGTGAACTAGCAAAAGAAAAGGTGTGCTACTACACTCAGATGTATGAATAGAGCTTTACTGAAAAAGGCGAGACGAGTAAGCAAGCATTTGAAGACATGGCCAGTAAAACTGCAGTGTGGGAAGCATTCACCAAAGTATTCGTAGGGACGAGATGATCGTTCGCTGTTGGCCAAACGGCGATAACAGAAGCTCATGGAGAAAGAAGCGGTATAGACGGGACGAGAAAAGCCCGGGAAGAGTAAGCTGCTCCGTGGTAAGAGGGATAAACGGATGCTGCACTCACCGACGGCACAAACGGATGCCCTCGCCTTACAGTGTCGCACGAGGATTTATGGGGCAGCTGGTCTGGAAAGATGCCCGACGTGCATTGCAATTAGAGGCTGCGCGCACGCTTCCCCGACGAGAGCCGGCTCGCCAGCCGTTGCCACTGTACCGTTTTTCCCCCTTTTCCCTCTTTCTTGGCCTACCACCCTTACTTCTTCTCTCTGAATTAGCTGCGACATTTTGTCGCGCTGCAACGAGCCAGCTTTGTGAATACGGGAATGCAGCCGTGCAAGTGAACTATCTGGCCAACAGAACAGACATGGGCGCAATTAGCCATTGTGTTGTTCTACGGGGATGGCTTAATCAATACCAGAAACGTTGTTTCACTACAGCGCGGCACTTTATGCACCATTTGGGACTAACACCCGTCTCGGCATTGTAGTAGATCAGGTCCGAAAACACGGAGTAGGAAGGTTTCTTTGGCCACATGTGTTTTCGGTGCTATCTTTCTTAAGCGCCAGGACTTAGCCGCAGGCACCAAGTGGCATGGTCTGGAAGAAATATGCGACACTTGCTTATAGTTAAAGCTGATGAGGATGACGCAGATAAGATAAATTCTGGTTGGCGTGTGCCACATTGCTTCGTGGATGCGGCGACAAAGGTAACAAAGCAGGAACCACAGTATTCACCATAGCTATAACACTCATTAAAGGCGCATGATTAAGAAAATCATTCTCTTTGTTCACTTTTAAAGCGCAAAGATTTCGTTGTGTTCTAGTGACTGCGTTTTAACAATCTTGTAGGGAAATGTAAAATAACATAATGTATAGCTCCGTTATCGAACTTTTTATGCCTCTTCATAGGTGAGAATAACGAATGCTTTTATTCATCAATGAAATCGGTCTCTGCGTATCTTCGTTTGCAACCTGAAAACTCAGGGAAGCGCTGTCACTCTAATCCAGTCCTTGATTTCTCAGTTAAGATGCCCATCTGCACCCACAATCTACATAATAATGTGATCCCGTGACAAAGAAAACCTGTAAACACAACTACTACCTAGAGAACCTGCCTAATTTGACGTTGAGGCGATTACATTTTATTAGCAGCTGTCTGTGGAGCAGCAGTAATAAGCGCGATACAGGAGCTCGTATTCAAGTCTGTGTTTTTGTTTCTTGAAAGTATTTTATAAGACCCCGCATGGAAATTTTGATCAAAACAGTTACTTCTTTGATTCCGCCCAAGAAAAGGTTGTTTCCTACTTTGAATTGCTCAATGTCACGAACATTGTACGAACTATTCTCATAAGCTTCTACTAGCATGATTCAAAGCCTGTAAAGTTTCAAAGGTATCTATAGAACAAGAGGAAATTATCTCCGGAGAAATACACGTGCGATCTACTGTTCAAAAACTCGACTCAGGCTGTTATCACTGAACTGATGCCAGTGCGCCGCTTACCAGCGACTAAGAAAGCTGCGTCGGCTGCGCCTCCGTTGTGAATTGATCCGAGGTCCATTTGCGGCCCACAGGCTGCGGGTGCTCCCAGTACAATGTTTCTACTTGAGCGTATGCGTGGCACCCCGTCTGGTCTCTTATTTCTTCTGCAATGGTTTAGCCGCCACCGCCACAAAAGATTACATAGAAATGATAATTGAGCGCACTGGTATGCCATTTCAAGAACAGCATGCATTTGAAAATTTTGGCTTTCTTAAAGTCGCGCTGTTCTTCAAGAAATTATAAGCCCGACATTTCATAAGGCCGCAAAATGTTATCGGCCTCTAAATGAACCCAAGTTTTAAGAAAAAATGATACAGGAATATTTGTTTTAGAAGGATAAGTATTTAAATATTGCGTTGCTATCAGCGGTTTTATACGGCAAAATCTTAAACGCTTTTCACCCTGTGATTTTTTTTTACATAAAATAAAAGCAGTTTGCAACTCACTGCCAGTTTTGCAGGCGACAGTTGCAGGCTTCTGGGCAAGTGACGAGTAGTATAATGAACGCGAGAGCGTGTCAACGAGAGATACGTACTTCTGGTTGAACTCAGACAAGATCACCGCGTCGTCTAAGTACAACTTCCTCGGGTGCGGGCCTGCTGGTAGCACTGAATTTGAGTAATAATGTCACGAACTTGTACGTTGTTCTTTGTTCTATTGAAATTTAGCAAATAAGTTTCAACTTTCGATTTCAAAGTTATACCGTGAAAATTCTTGTTAGAAAACACTTCAAGTCGTCCACATCGCTCACTGTATAGGGCGAGAGGGATACCTCTGTAAGAAATTGCCCCAGCTGGCAAAGCGGAGCCAAAAATTTGTCCCTTGAAACAGCAGCGAACAGTGTGGCGACACTTTCTCTTCTGAAAAATTTTATGTTTCCGAAAAGAAGACCAACCATAACATTTTCTTCTCGTGCAGTAGGAGGCCCACTGCTAATAGCAACAAGCATAAATATTTTTTCAACGCCACGCAATGTAATGAATTCATTATTTTTTTTAAATAATGGCAGAATGACAACGCGATAATTTTACAGCTTCAGCTGTCTGTACGCAAAGCTTTTGAGTCAAAGCACGATCGTTGTCGTCAGCGTCCAGAAGCGACCGTGGCGAAAGCTGGAACATGCCGGGGCAGCAAGATTTGAAACGAGCCATGCTAAGAAAAGTATTGATCCCATCATGACACTGCAGAGTGAGTGAGCAGTGGGTGCATAGTTTGCTCACAAAAGGAACAAACTGCAATGACGTTTTAAAAGAATATACGGTGTTGAAATGTGTCCGTGTAAAGAATATGTCATCCTCCGTACATCAAACTGTGCCAATAAGGAAACGGAGCAATAATATTTACTGATCGTGCTTACAATCTTCTACCCACTACCTCGGCATATATATCATCCACCCACTGTTACACCAGACTTGATGCTGCAATGCACAGAGCCCGCTATGATCTTGGTATGGAGATGTAACGAGTGCTCGGTACTTATAAAAAGAGGGCAGAAGAGTAGCATCGACAGGCTAGAACAAGAGTATTTTCCCAGTAATTGTTGTTGGGCCCGCGCGAGCCGCACAGGAAAGTATTGGATCTTGTCGGCTTTCAGCAAACCTAATGTCTTTAATGACCGCGATGTAAGAAGAAATAATGTTGCTGGCAAAATCATACACACTAGACTGGGCTCTGTAAGCTCACCGTTAACAATGGGGTTACTGCACCGTGAACTCTTCCGTCTCAGGCAGATGTACATGGTCAGGATGGCAATGACGACCGATATGACAGACACCACCAAAGGAGCGATAACGACCATGTTTTTACTGCAGAGGCACAGCTGCCTGCCCTTGAATTGTCGTCGGACTCAACGTGGCCACTGCGACAAAATATTTTATTAATGTCGTTGTTTAAATCAATTAAGGGACTTAATATTTTGGCAAAGGTTGGAAAGTGCATGCTCTCAGAAATATTTCACGCATACAGCACGCCCTTTCATTTCTAGAGAGTCAAGAATGTGGCCTTGAACGTTTACAGGAAAGGCGAAATACTGGGATGTTGAAATAATGTTAAGTACAGGCTCGGTATCTCGCTTGGAAGTCACAAATAAAATAGTCCATGCCTTCGTATAGCGACGAGAATTTTACCTTGCATTTTCTAAACGGCAATCACAAATAAAATACTCTATGGCTTCGAACAGTCACGAGAATTTTACCTTGCATTTTCAAAACAGCACAGTGATGTATAGTATTGTCTACGGTTAAAGGGAAATTGATGCCGCGTTGCTGCCGCGCTTTATAAAGCACTCCCGAGAGAGCCAGCGCTAAATGATCGTACAATGTGCGTGCCCAGGAAGCACGGCCGACTGCTCTCGCCGAAAATGCCCTTTGTGCCGTCCGTTTTTGACAGTGGTCGATGGGAGTTGTTTGAAAAATGTTTAGGCCACGAGATCTCAAGCTCCTTTTAACAGTGCTCCGTAATTTACATACATTAAAATTATTCAAATATTCAGTATGTTCTATTAATTCCTTTTAAATTTCTTCAAGCGAGGTCCGGGTATGGCTAGCCGTAGCTTTTTTATATGTGTTTCAAGAAGAGGGCACACTCCAACGGTTAACTGCATGCATCCCATATCGTTCCCGCATGATAACATGCTATAGATGTCGCAACTCCGCGACGTAACAGAATGGTGGCCTGCTCAAGAGAAATGAATGTGGCACAGACACGTTGGCGCATCGATACGAATCTCGGGAAAATTTATTGATTGGTATAGATGCGGCACAAAATGAGTAGGCGGTTCTCTAGCCAGCTGCACGCAGAGAAAATGAAGGCGTTCACCTGCTATAGTTGTCTCTAAGCAGGGCGCGGCAGCTGTTCTCTGCAGACTGCGACCGACACACGAGTTTCACGCACGCACGTGTCTCGAGATAACCAGACGAGATTCATCCCAATCCTCCTCAACGCGCTGAGATCTCGTTTGCTGGTATCGGCGTGGGCGGAACGCTAAGATAAAAAAAAAAAGTGAATTGCAAGCATATTTTCCCGGAGTAGGCCCTATATAGCCTCTATGAATGCACCGTTTGTGGGGTTGTTCTGAAGACGGCCTCTTTGAGGTATTTGCCGATCGCGCTTAGCACGGTATATGGGGATAGACAGTGGCCATACTTGCTTAACTATGTCCGTCAAATCATCTTTTTCTTCTCAGGACGAGAGCTAAAAATTTAAGGGCACTTTGGAACAAGTCTGCTTGTAGCATGTGAAATATCACACAAATTATGAAAGCCTTTAAAAATATTGTTATGAATATTTTCCTATTTTTTCCTCAGCTGAATAATCATCTTTAGATAGGTTTATATAGATGCCCCCCTGACACTTTTTCTCAGTGTTTTGTATACGTAGCACGTATTGCATGAAGTAATCTATGAGCAAGAGTTATTACCTTGTCAAACGGTCAACCAATCTGAGTGAACAGATAAAAAATTTAGCGGTCGAGACATTTAATTTGGTTCGTCTGAGTCCATGCGGGTGCGCTACTGAGTATCAAATGTATTCGGTAGGTAATGCCCAAGCGGATGCGAGGCGGTTTTGGGCAACATGAACAATTCTGTTTTTTTTTCGTCATGCAAATAGAATTAGCGCTCTAAGATTAGAGTGACATGAGCGAATCTGGGATTGTTTAAGTATACCGGAAATAATCAATTCATACTTGTCATCTGTACTGGCACGACAGCAGGCGCAGGTACGTGGCAGTACCACCCGGCGCTCAAATATTCTACCCGACTACTCTGAAGCCGTTCCTCAATAGATTGCCGCGATCAATGTAGTTTTTTTTTTTGTTAGAACTAAAACTCGGAAGACCTTTCTGCGCGGTATACTCACACAGTGATAAGGTAACAGCACAGCAGCTGCCAGCAGCAAAAATGAAGTTTACAAATATCGTAGTATTGCTGGCGGAGGTGATTAACCCAGTTAACATGAACATGCCACAGAAAACGGACTAGCTAAACAGCACAGGCGCTCGTTCTCGCGCAGCCCCCTGAGCCCCCATCTTCTATTGGCAACCTAATGAAAAAGCCGAAAAATGGGTTGACCTCTGCCATCGCGTGGCGTGATTAAACTAGTACATTCAATGCAATGGTCTTCGCACTTTAAGGACCTGCACGAATTAGGTTTCAAATTCATGATGTTTCCTTGAAAGATGTTGACACGTTCAATACGGAGCACTTGGCAGCATTTACAAGTGTTGTCCGAAAAAAAGAGCAGAAATGTCCCCCCCCCCCCCCCCCCCCCCCCCCCCTCATAAATAAATCTCTCCTCAATTATGTTGCAGAAGCGAATACTTCTGTGCTGTGCTGTGCTTTCGCTGTGCTGACCATTACAAGACAGAAGATAAAGTCCGTTTTGTAAGGAAAGGCATCGAAGAATCCTTTTTATGTGCTCGCTTCGTGAGTAACTCACCCAAAACTATGGCCGAATTCGAAAGGAAAAGTCCTCCATTCAATAGTCCCTGACACCTGGACTCGACCCTAAAGCCTTCCGTCACAAGTCAGATCAGGTTAATTACACTCGGCGACCTCCATCAATGACTTGCGAACCCATATACGCTAAGCCGTCCGATAAGAGCTTCACCGGTTGTTATCATCCTCCCAATAGCCACAGGGAGCGACGCTCACCGACATCGTCCGCTCAGAAGAGCAGCATATCTTGGTGCAACTTCGACGCAAACGGCCCAGAGATTAGCTGCCGCGCTACGTAGCCCGCCTCCTCGACAAAAGACATCAAGTCCTTTCGCTTCCATCGTGTTTCCGAACGCCGACTCTTGTCCCCGCCGCCAAACCTAAGCTCAACCCTCAAGCCTGAGGAAATGTGACAACAACTGGAGGACTTCAAAGAACCGCCCGCCATTCTTTCAATGCTGTGAAACCGGTAACTATACTTCGTCATTGCCCGTCCAAAGAGATTGGCCTACACGGCCTCACTACCGACGCCCCACGACCCTGTCCTGCAGAGCGACCATAGGAAATCGACAACTTCCTGCACAGGGCACAGCACGCGTCGGTAAGTCGTCTGTCCCGTTCCCCATCTCCATTCCGGGCTCGGTTTGAGTCGCCGTGCCGAAGCTATGCGACAGAAAGGTTCCTTAGCCCCCACAGATGAAACAAAAGAGCGCAACCTTCGTACGTGAGGATGGTGCACCGCGAATAAATGGAACTCCCCGCCGCCAACGGCCAGGGACGACTACGCAAAATTCGACTTCAAACTGACACCGTCACTCAGCGAAGTGACAAGGATGTGCCCCAGTCGCGACGTCAGTAAGACTACCAAGCCGAAACCGGACATCAAAGCCAGCGTGACATGCAAGCAGCCGGAGAAGTGGCCTTGAAGCGCTAATCGACGGTCGCTTGGCTACTGCCTCAGTGGACACCAAAGCTGATTACTCAGTCATCAGGCGGCCGTTCACCGCCCGACCCAAGAAAGTAACCACCACTTCGGATGACGCGCTGATCGGAACTACTGGTGGTAACCTTATTACGCCATCATCTGGCCTGAAATTTTGACGTACCATTATCCAAGTCGCCACGTGGATACCACGTCGACACTTCGCCCTTACTTATACGGACGGCCATTCATTGTATAGTGAGCCAGCAACAAGCTTTGAATGGCTTGCCAATTTAAAATATTTTTCCAGACGCCTTGCCCGACTGCCGCTGCGCATTCAGGAATTTGTCGTGACGTAGACAGCTAGTCACGAGCTGCTGTTCACGTGCCCCCGAAAGAGTACGAATACGCCTTGTCGGGACCGCTAAGCGCCATAAGTTTCGCACAACAGCAGCGCTCGGACAATGAGCTGCGTAATTTTCTCGACTGCCTGGAAGGCAAGACCTCCTGGTACTCCTATAGCTTTATTCAGACGTCAGTTATAGTCATTCATGTTATGCAATGACGTACTCACAAAGATGAATTTTACTCTTGAACAAAGTCATCTTCGGCAGAAATCCGCCTGGTTGATTCTTGGAAGAGATGTTGGGAAAACACTGCCACTAACAAAAATATTTATTGTAATCCGCAGTTTCGGTGCCGTTGTGGCCACGCCGACAACAAAATCGCATTTGTGGAAGTGAGCATCCTGGCCGTGGGAATTAATCCTTTCAGAAATTTGCACGTCGAGTCATGGTTCATCTGGCTCAAGGCGACAACCGCTCGGAAGCTAGGAACGTTATCCTCCCATACACCGATGGATTCCGCCACGTTTTGGGAAACAAAGAAGCAAAGGCCACTGCCTGCTACTGCAGGCTTGCGCTCCAGACGCCCCTGAGGAAGGGACCGAGCTGATATCGAAACGTTTATGCTAGTGTTTTCTCATATTTAACACTCTGCACTATACAGAACCACACATCTCGTTATGCTCCGAAGCTTAGAGGAAACTCTGGAGGCTTTAGACGCTGAGCCGACAACAGAGCATCTCGGGCTTGCGCGCAGGTTCCACCGAATTCAGGAGATATATTATAGGGCATGGTTAGTTGCCGACGTCGTACATTTCGTCAAAACGTGCGGTGAGTCCCACCGACGCAAGACAACCCGAATGAGACCTGCTGCACCATTGAACCCAACACCACCAACAACAAACCCCCTACAAAGAATAGCCGGGCTGTGGTGAACTGCTGTGTCTAGGGATGTGGAATCGGACATTGTGAAAAGGCAAGCATGTCTCAAGTGGTTCACAGACACTGAAGTAAAGAATGCAGGACTCAAACGTTAAGTACCAAATTACAAATGCCTAACGGCAGCGGAAAGCCCGCATTACATCGCTAGAGTAATTGTTCTGGCTGGAGCCGCCAACGCTCGGTTGTGCGCATAGAGAGGTTTTCCCGTGCCTCCGAATACGATGGGCCTGGGGACCCATGTACCAACGCGTGCAGAGACTATCGAGCGAAGTATGTTGCGGGAACACCGCTTCCAAGTAACGCAGAACGGAGACAAGGTCCTCAACCACGCTTCCAAGTTTCGTTCTGCCTGTCTCATGCGACGTGATATTTTTCTATCTTCGAACTGTTTTATTTGTGCAAAGTTGGTATTTTTTTCAATACAGACCATTCTTTCGCTTTTGGTCATGATGTAGCAGAGAGTATTGCTATTTTTTTCTTCCGCATTCAGTCTACTCGGCGAGCGGTTGTTCTTTCGTGATTGCGCTGGGGGCAGCAGATATCGAATTGATGGGCATCGACACGAAACCTGGCGGAATACGCCCTGCAGCTTCTGAGAAAACCCCGCCGGGGTGGCGCAGTGGTTACGGCGCTCGACTACTGTTCCCAAGGATGCGGGATCGAATCCCGGCCTCGGCGGCAGCTTTTCGATGGAGGCGAAAAGCAAGGCGCCCGTGTGCTGTGCGATGTCAGTGCACGTTAAAGAACCCCAGGTGGTCGAAATTTCCGGAGTCCTCCACTACGGCGTCTCTCATAGCCTGAGTTGCTTTGGGACGTTAAACCCCACAAACCAACCAAACCAACCAGCTTCTGAGAAACGTTAGCAAATTAGGTCCTACAACTACAAAAACGACAAAGTAAATTGCGCTAAAAGACAAAATGTAAAAAGCAAGAAATAAAACCTTATAAACTGTAATGCCCTTCCGTTCCTGTTTTTTGTTTTTTAAAGTGCCACCTCTGATAATAGACACGTCAAGACCAAGAGGACGATTGATATCTCTGACTGTATTTTTAGGAGCGGGTGTTTGTTTCGACCGCTCTGGGATCTAAAATGGCTGGATACATATATGTGGAACCTACGACAGAACTGGCTTACTGTAGATTACTTCAAATTACCATGGCACTGAATACTTCAAAATTATAAAGGGTAGCACTGACTTTGGATGGTCACGTGAAAATGTGTTTTATCATCTCCGTGACTATTCTTCGCCTTCCAGGTCTATACTCCAGAATCATCACGCGCTGTTTGAAGAATCTTGAGCTCGGTCTGAAATTCCTTTCGAGATTTTTCTTCGTCCTTCGCCTGATATCTGGAGCGGCAATGATGGCGTCGTCCATGAGAACGGTAACTAACGTAAACATCTGCAAGTATTGCTGATGCATGCAAATGCTGCTATATTTAAATAAAAAAAAGATATACGAGTGAAAAGAGACGCGAATATCCCAGATGTATTTTACTCGATTTAAAAATATTTCGAATAAACTCCCTCCAAGAATCACATGTACAACACCAGGTAGTTAAAACTAGGAAATAGCCATAGCGTAGGCGAGAAAATTATAGAAACATATAGTGGAAGGAATAGCTAATCTTTCATATTGTAACGCCTGTTTAAAATGCTTATAAAAATAAGGCGCTTCAAGCGTTGCCACATGCGAAAGAAATCTAAATTCTCGTCTGTCATGCAGGCTCGCTGATTAGGGTACATGTCTACTTAGTCGCGAAATCTAGATTCGGTCCCAGGTCACGGCGGCCAGATATCGATAAAGCCAATTCTCGTTTACTGCGCGATGTCGCGGCGCGGTAAAAAATCTCGTTTGGTTGAAGTTAACCAAAACTTTCCACCACTTCATCCCTCATTTATTACATACCTTAAACGAAACAAAACCGAACTTTTCACCTAGGAAACCGCTACTGGCTTTGTTTGGTGTGCAATGTTGAAACTCGCAAAGCAACTCTGACTATTAGACATGTCATACTGGAAGGCTCAGTAAACTGCTACAATTTGCGGTCCTTTAAAGTGCAATGACATTGCACAGAAAAAAGGGTTCCATGCTTTGCCCCAATCGAAGAGCGGCCGCGGCCGGGATTCGATCCTGCATTCTTGAATGCTGATGTCGAGCGCTCTAACCAGCGCTACGCAGAGCAACGACGCTGTCTATTAAGAGATCGAATTGAATAAAATGTAGGTCTTGCTCTATCTAAAATCTACGAATTAAGAATAAACTCCTAAATCACTTTGCAATTCTTTCAACAAAATTTCTAGATTTAGGCTCGTGACAAGCGGGATCTTCTTGCGGCTGCTTTCTTTATACAATGCGTTGTAATCAGCATTGCAAAAAGTTCTTTTACATTAAAGATCGGGCGCACCGGCCTATACGGAATCAATACTATCAGTTGTTACGACGTGACATGTTGTAAAGGATTTGTCATCTGAGAAATATGTTTCTATATTGAGCAGAAAGTAGCTTTCAAGACATAAGAGATTTATGCTGCTAGAGTGCACTCAATCGCAAATGAAACAAAGTTATGTTTATTTAGTTAACCACCGTCAAACAAAATGGAGCGTTATTACTCTCTTCAAGTCTGCGTGCAGGGAGAACTTACTCCTATAAGGATGTCATATATGGCGGCCATGGGGCAATCTTCCTCACGTGACTCACAACTGAGGCGAGCTGATTTACTGTGAAGAAAAAAACGTTGTTACAAAGTGATTGGACGTCTACCTTTCAGTCTTGAGAGGCTTCTGGTCTTTCTCCCATCAGTATTACATCGGTGGATCACCAACAGCTGAACACAGAGCACGACACCTTTCTTGAGCAGGAGGCTCCGGTGCTTGACCGGGAAGCGTGGCGGGACTGGACATAAATGAGACACGTCTTTTCACTTTACGTGTTCATTGAACATTAAACTCGTGCACATGCTTACTATATTAATCGAAACTTTTCATAACTATAATCAGAGAAATTACTGTGGCTATAAACGTTTTCTTTCTTTCTGGCCGGAACACCAAATAAAGGCATGCCGCAACCATATATTCAAGCATGTATTCGCTTTATTATTAAGCAATGACTTTTTATTCAGTACGTGGTGAACTGAATACTATCTCTTGAAAGCAGAATGTATCTGTGATATTCATTTGATATGAATGTCAGGCGTGGTAATATCTGTGTAAATATTACTTTTCTTAAATCTGGTGGTCTACGAGATATTTCTTTCTTTGCTTGCTTTCATCACGTTGATCAGTTTTTCGTCGAAAGCGACAAAACAAAATTTCAAGATGTGGCCCCGAGAAAACAAACATGCAAATGTGAAGAAAACAAGCAAGAACGGCTTTTGTCACGGCGAAATTAAAAAAAAAGGGCAACGCTGTGAACAAAAAGTCAAGAAAACGCACATTAACGGGATAATCGTTTCATAAAAAAATCGATGTCTTCAGAAAATTTGATTTTAGCGAAAGTGCAAAAAAGTGGTATCGTGTAATACAGAGTTTGACAAAGTACACTTGGAAAAAACCATATCACATCAAGCCGCTTGAATCTGCAGCGGTGGGAACTGAAGAGCGCAGCAATATTTACCCTCCACTTTGAGAAACACCAGTTTGCTGATACCTGGTTTGATGCCATTTTGTGCCTCGCACAAATAGAAGCCCCGGTCAGATTCTTCTACTTCGCGAATCAGCAGGCTGCCATTGATGAAACGATGGTTACAATAGTTGTAGTGGATGTACGAAAAGTTCCTCGGCTGGCTTCCTGGTAAGCAATTGTCAGAAAACGACAGATCGCCATTCATATCCCGTCATATATGATACTAAATGTTATAAGCAAAACACATAGCTTAGATACATATACATATATATACATATATACATATATATATATATATATATATATA